>CABFOW010000883.1:67742-96614 GCA_902141385.1 Timema californicum | reverse complement strand
CCCCCCCCCCCCCACCTATGTGGTAAAGGGTTTTTCATGTAACTAGAGAGCATTGACACAACTCTGATTATGCAAAATCAGGAACCTTGGAATCCTCAGTTAGGGGCCGCTATCCTCCAACACAAAAGTCTACTAAAATTGGTTGTTTGGTATCGTCCGTTGACATGCGCAGATGTAGATATCAGTCATGCACCGGAGTAGTGAGGTAGAAATGTTCCGGCACTTACAAGGAGTGAGGGAGAGTAGAAAACCACCCCAGTTCACCCGAGCGAGAGTCGAACCAATGACCTTCCCCACCATAACTATATTAGTGACACGTATCCTTTATGGCAAAACGTGTGGTAGGGATGATTAAGAAAATGTTCCGTAGGGAGAAATACCCACAGTTTACACAGTGGGGATTCGATTTCCCCCCGCCATAATTAGATGATTCTGACATTTAGACGGCGTGCACACCGGGATTCGAACCTCGATATCTTTAGCACAGCTAATGTCTGTTATAAAGGTCGTACTTCCTTCTGAGTGCACCCCCACCATTTTCAAAGGGGTTTTGCTGGTCGACCAGATTTTCCTAGACCAGATAGAATATGTACCCACATTTACTTCAAACTTTGATCACTCTGTCACCAGCCATATATTGACGCCTTAGACCATGTGACCACCGATGCAAGTATACAAATTTAGACGGCGTGCACACCGGGATTCAAACCTCAATATCCTTAGCATAAATGATGTCTGTTAGAACTGTCGTACTTCCTGCAGCCCCGCCATTTTGCCAGTCGACCAAATTATTCTAGACCAGGTATAATGTCTACCCAAATTTGCTTCAAACGTCTATCACACTGTTACTGACCTATAGTGACGCCTTTGACCGTGTGACCATCGATGCAAGTATAACATGCATTGTGATGGTAGATTGCTACCCAAAGATAGAGTGGAATAAAAAAAAAGAAACAACCGTTTTATTCCTCAAGCCACTTATAAGAACAGAAAAAATAATTTAATGTTCTCAGCTATATTTTGTCATGTGAGGAACGCCAGGCCTCCACTGTGGTTCGGATTCCACGTTAAACCGTAGGTCCTCCATTTCATCTCACAACCACCCTACCATTACACATTAGCGTAAGTGCGTATAAACTGAACAGGTAGTAAGACGCGGTGCTAATAATAATATATAGCTCTTACTTTAATTCATTAGTAGTATCGAATTTAATGTTCGCAATTATATTTTGACGAAATAATATATCACAAACACACACGCAGACAAACACTTTCTTTTATTATTATAGATTTCTGTTTCATCAATACAAATATGCGAATAGCCCAGACTGGCGGGTGGTCTGGCCCGCAAGAGAGAAGACAAAGACTAACAAGATCTAAAATCTCAATATCTAGATTTATTCCCGCTGCACCCCAACGAGATTCGAACCGAATCCTAGAGACGAACATGACAGCTGAGCACTGTCTCACCGAACTACAGTTCCATTTTTCACAGGAACAACCGCTATATCTAATCTCACGTATTCATACGTCAAGACAAGTGATATGCAGCAACCTATTTTGATATAGTATCAATACCTATAAAATATCACTGATATTGTAGTATTGTTTTATAAATGTTGGCCGAAAAAAGTTTGTATTTTCTAAAAGTCTCTTTGTATAAAAAATTGACTCTAAAACAGTTGTTTTTCCACAAAGTTTTTACTACCGGCTCGGGCTTTACTACACTTATTCCCCTTAGTACGAGTGCCAGGCCTCCACCATGGTTCGGATTCCACGTTAGAATGTAGGTCCTCCATTTCACATTAGCGTAAGTGCGTATAACCCGAACGGGTAGTAAGACGCGGTGCTAATAGCTTAGTGCGAGCCTGACGACTTGTAGCCATCAGTGTTACTGTACTTATTTAACTATGAGAGGCTGACATCATAAACAAAATAGTCAAAACAAAACCTTCCAAGTGCCGACATGGGCTCAATCTAGAGTCCCTTAATGACCGCGGGTATCAACCTAAATTAAAGCCGCCCTCACGCGATATAACCACGGGGGTTGTAGGGTGAAGGGAGTGAGGGGGTCGATCAATGGAGAAGTCCCTTGTCTCCCCCCTATGGCACCGAACCAGCGACCCACCCTCCAAAAACCAAGGCCGTGCAGATTAGCATGAGTTTGCTATCTTTTACTATTTTTAGCACCGCGTCTTACTAACAGTTCGGGTTATAATACGCTTAAGTACTATTTACGCTAATGGACTAGGAATTGGAAAGGTTACACCCGCATTTGCGCGTAGGGGGAGAGTGGTTTTTTCTAATAGACTTTCTCGGTTGGGTTAACTGAGGGTGGTTTTTCCACTCTCCCTCCACGCGCAAATGCGGGTGAAACCTTTCCAATGTTTCCAGTGTTTCTGTGACAATTTATATTATTTAGCTTCTCAAATCTTACTAGTTTTTAGTAAATATATCTATTTTAATATTAAAGAGATAGAAAGTCTGTGTAGTGAACCGTACCATTTATTTTTATGTGTCACAGATAAAATAATGAGGTAGTTAGATATTAAATAACATGGTCAAAAACGTGTGTGAAATAAATCTTAAAATATAGCCTCTAACAGAGAATTCTCATATATCTCTAATCCTATGGTATTCGAGATTCTTAATAACCTTAAAAAATTATATCAGATACAATATTATGAATACTTTGACTTGATATAACAATTTTAAGCAATTTGGTGAAAGGAATTATGTAGACTTGTGTAGTTGGGAGGGTATAAAATTACAAAAATAGCATAACATTGTTTCAATATAGCAAATTTACTAAAAAAATGTTCTCGTTGTTTATGATGTAAAGAGTGACAAATAAAATTTGTTAGTACCGCCTAGACTTAAACAACATATTTTAAGTTCAATTTGAAATATTTTCACTTTAATTTAAATTATACATTTAAAAAAAAATTGAGGATTTGAATTTGGATTTGAAAATCTAAAGAAAATTTAAGATTTGGGTTCGATAAATTCAATTTTCTAAATACTTAATATAACTAGTTGTGTCGGTGCCAGAGAGCACAATTATATAACTTGGAATGTATTGTGCCCTTCTGCTTCTGTCCTATGGACAGGACACACTTCTAAAAACACAGTCTTAAAATTTAACTAACGTCAAACGAATTTCTTAATTTGAAGCCAAGGGAGATAATCGGTATATCATATAGGACTATTTACACAATTAAAAAACTTAAAGTCAGAGAGTTAAAGCTTTTATCTGAATGTTAAACTTTAAGAATTCAAAGTATGGTAGTCAGCAACCAGATCAGGAACCATTGTGGCTCCCACCTCAAGCTGGGATTTAGATTAAAGCATAACCCATAGCTAATGACGAATAAGGAGGCATGTCACATAAACAACATAAAGTTGATACTTATTACTTTCAATGATAGCGTTCACAACAGAAACATAGTAAATAATGCACAAATAATAAAGTGTGATTTGACTTAAACCTTTTACTCGTTATGCATGGACTTGCGCTTAGACAACCCTTGGACTTGAAACGTGTTAGCCAATTAAAATGAGAGTAGACACTCTAGCCATTTAAAACGCCAGTATTCACCGCAGATGAAAATTATATTTTCATGCTCAAAAAGTCAGCGTCAATTATGGTTGTGAATATGAGTGACAGAATAGGGGAAACATTACATTTTTGACTCAGTCACTGGGATGTATATGTATGTACCCTAATGATAATCATTTAAATAAATTACGCTATGTGTTAGGGAGGAGGAAGATTAAATTTAGGGGAAACGTACCCGCATTTGAGTGAAGGTAGGGTAAAAAGTAATTGAGAAAAAAAACTCAGTACACCCGAGGTACTACTTAAATGAGACTAGTTTTTTGTGTTCAAAATTTTCTATTTAATGAATGTTGTTTTTCGAATGAACTCTTAAAATAAGTAATTTTATAGATCTTATCAACAACAGCCAAGTGGTTACACCAACTTCTAGAAATAAATAACAATCTATTTTAATCAGACTTTATCATTAGGCTTACTTTTCATTGTGAAAAATTGTATTTTTCTTTATCATGAATTGTATAAGTTACAACATTCGTTATTAGCTTTACGTTATGCATGAATCTGACCATAAGATAAAAATAGTTAAGTTTTTATTTTATAAATTCAGAATATTTGAAGCATAGGATAAAAGTTTCTTGACTAATCAATTTATGGATATTATTGTTAGAGCTATGGAAAATTAAAGAGTGATTATTATTATTATTATTATCACCGCGTCTTACTACCCGTTCGGGTTATACGCACTTACGCTAATGTGAAATGATAGGGTGATTGTGAGATGAAATGGAGGACCTACAGCTTAACGTGGAATCCGAACCACGGTGGAGGCCTGGCATTCCCCACATTCACAAGATGTCTTGTCAGAGGTTTAAAGAGTGAGTTAGAGTTAGAAAAAGAATTTGGAGGTAGCCTCATAAGCACACTTAGATACGCAGAGGATATAACTACAAAGTAGCCTTACGACTTCTTTGGTGCTGACTGACAGCTCACAACTGACATCTGACGGCTTTGAAAAGTTACCAGACCAAATTATTTATCCCTACGCCGAACCATATGATCTGAAAAAACATGTGTTTAGCAGCTGTCATTACTGACAATCAAAATGTAGGTATATACCTGAATGTTGACTGTCAGAAGTCAGCTGTGAGCTGTCAGTCAGCACCAAAGAAGCCACAGGGTTACTGTATATGCGCAGATACCAAGGAAGATGGTATACAAAGGATTTTTTTATTTATTGGATGCAATATTAAAACCTGTTTACAATATGAGGATCAACCGAAAGAAAATAAAGATGTTTATGGTTGGAAGGAAAGAAGTGGAAGGGGTGGTTGTACAATCATATAGAAACGATTGAGTAAACACCAGAATTATTTTACCTTGGTAAAATAAGTACAATATACTGGGCAGGAGAGTGCAAGGAAATAAGGCCTTCTAAATAAAGTCTGTTCACAACAAATAGCGTCAGAATGGAACTCAGATAAAGTTTTCTAAAGGCATTTTATGAAGTGTAGTATGTATGGCTACCAAACGTGGACTTTAGGAATAGTTGAAAGAAAAAGAATACAAGCATTTGAGATGTGGTGTTACAGAAGAATGATGAAGATATCATGTGTGGACTATGGCTAAAGTAATGGATGAGAATGTCTAAATAGAGTAGGTGAGGAAAGGAATTCTGGAGGAGCATAAAAAATATACCAAGTGATAAAGACACTTCCTAAGGAATGAAAGTATAACGAAGACAAACATAGTGAGTAAAGTGGAAAGAATAAATGCTAGGAGAAGACCTACTCGTAGAATATAATATATGAGTAAGTTGAGAATAATAGATGTGGGTAAGAGAAACTATGTTGTAGTCAAAGCGTTGGTTTGGGATAGATTAAAATTAAGCCAACCAAGCATAGCTGTGATGACTGAAATAATAGCAAGAATATGAACTTTCGTCAGTCATATTTTAATGAGATTGCTATATATTGTGAAAATGTAACACTGTAAGGATATTATTGTGATTGATATGGAAGAGAATCAATTCGATAAAATTAATAAATAGCTGTTATACTATAATCGAGTCATAGCAGTCAGCCATTTAACTTTGTACAAAATACGCCACTTAATGTCACCATTGTATTTTTACGATTCTTATTTTTAATTGGTTAAAAGTTTACAATGTGTAGAGATATATAAAAGTATTGTGTGAATACCAACATAATTAATAGGACAACTTTATTTTTATAACCTATAGTTTTGTAATTACATAAATAGTTTAACACCTTGTAAGTCGAGTTAAGGAAGCATCGCATACGGACACTGCGTCAGGACTGCCCATATATTCCAAGATGCAGAAACATAATATTTAGTTTGAGAAATAGTTTATGCGATGGGGAAACTGTTGCTGAAATGATATGGGCATTTGCAAAAGCTTTCTAGAAAAGGAAGTTCCGACAGATTTTTGGACACTACATTTTTTATAGAAGCTATTTAAAGAATGATTTAATATTAATTATATATTTTCTCCTATTTTTTTCACAGCTCCCTAATTTTCAGTTGGGCTATCCGACTTTTTTTTACCAACAGGGTAAGGATGAGGAAGGTAGAGTTTAGAGGTAGTGTACCAACATCTAAATGAAAGCAAAGTGGAAAACCATATAGAGGAAAAATTCAATTCATCCGATTGGGATTAGAAACTTAGACCCTATTGTCACAGTCAAACCAATGAGATTCTAGATTTTTTGACCGATATTTATCGTTGATTGAAATTATATTAACCTTACGTTTAGTCCTGCCCATAGATGCAGATTTTCGCTGTTGAAATAAAGTGTTTTTTTTTACACAATTTACAATATACTTATGTACATTACAAATTATACACATATAAATAGCTTATATAAATATTTCACTAAAAAGCTAGAGTTAATAATTTTAGCCTAGAGCTTTGATGGGTAAAAATTGTATTGTGTTCCAGTCAATCAAAATTTAGAGGGGGCATTAGGCTTGCGAACAGTATAAATTGCCGATGGAAAATTTGACTATGGGTTTCTTGTCTAGATCTGCCCCGTCATTTATATGCATATGACTAGGTTTGGTAAATTAACCCCACCATCGACAAGCAGATGTCTAGGTTGAGTAAACTATCCCCACCATTGATATGCAGATGGCTACGTTTTGTAAGCTAGTTGAGATTAAACACATTAAAAAACACTTGGTGACCACAAACTCCACTACAACATTATTTGTTCATAGCTGCCACAATTCCTATGGAAAAAAGCCTGTAATCAATCCCCACGTATGAAAGTCCCACATTTGGGTGGCTTCAATGTATATAAACGTACCCCCTGTTTCGGTGCCATTGATCTTGATGTTAATGTGTTAAGATTTCTGCTTTTAAATATGTAACGTCATTTGATGACACTTCAGAGGTATAAACGTTGCAGAATAAAATAATGAAACTGTCCATGGAAGAACGATATTTTACAATTCGTGGGTCGAATATGTTTGGTAATCTGTGTGTGAGTAAATTAATCAATATTTCAAGCAGTATCTTAAACTGGCAATTAAATCTATGCTTATCATTCTGCTTCCTACTAAAAACTTGGTACTGATATCTTACATAGCATTCGCGATGTGGCAGCAGCGTCGATAAAACTTTTAGGGGGCATTGAGCATCCTCCCCTCCCCATTATATTTAAAATCCCTCTCCATCGAGAAACTGTAGGTTAGCTAATCATTCTTTATTTAAAACATTTAAAACTAGCACCAAGTTTTTAAAATCTAACACCAAGGTCATTTGATTTTTATATATTTATTTCGAAAATTGCACGACCTTGAACAACAACATTTATCTGTAATTTCTGGTGGTTAATTGCCAATATTGAAGAGGTGATAAGATACATTACATTTATAAGAGACAAGTATCCACATATTGTCCAACAATGTACTGTACTATTGTATGTTTGTTGCAAGAGTAATATTTTTGTGAAACAAACTTAATAATACCCTAATTTTAAAATAATCCTATTTGTTAAGTATTCCGCTTTCTAGCTAAAATTGTCATTCTAAAGACGATTCTATGATGTAAGTTAGTCTATGTTTTTTGAGATATTCATAAATGTATATAAGTTTAAAATGTGATCCACGGGACATATTATAGAAAAGTCTCTAATTGGTAGCGTGTGTGTTGTATACATTTTTTTTTATAAAACAGAGGATGATCGATTTATATAATCTCTTGTGGATACTACCTAGCATTAATGCTAGAATTTAGGCCATTAATAATTTTATTTACAATACTAAATGTATCAGAATTATCAGGGGAGATCATTTTAAATAACATTATTGAAAAAAAAGTGGTATATTTTTGAAGAAAACCCTAGCATTTAGTATCAGAATAAAGTAGGCTACCTTTAGTAGTAGGGAGTTAACTTTTCAGGGTTATGTAAATATAAAATTAATTTTATTTTTCTATCAATAATCTTTGAATTTAACGAATTTTTTAAAATATATTATGTTCTTATCGTAATCATATATTAATTAATAAAAGGTAGATTGCGCATTGTAGCTGCGTAATAGCTCAAACATAATATAAAGTTATTGAAAACAGCAGATTAGGGGCATAGCAAGAAGTAAAACGTTTACAATGGAATATAAAATGTGCCTCGCATTGTCGAATGGGGATACATAGATTTGAACTGTTTATATACTTCGTATTTAGGATAAAACTGAAATCGATAACCCTTGACAATATTTTTTTATTCAATTAGTATACATTTTAAACCATATTCCTCGCAGTACATTAATTAAGTAGTACGTAATGTTAAACATGTTCACAAATTGAAAACAAAAATTAAATAAACAAGAATTTTTAACCACTTAATTAAAAAAGATAGTCATAAAAATCCCTCCGTTTTCTGCTTCTGAGTAGCTGACTGCCAACACCCAGTAGATTGAGATTTATAGCTAAATTTATTAGACTACTTCAATTATATCAGTTATTGGTTCAACTTCAACATTTAATTTGGCTATAATTAGTATTTGAGGTAAAGCTGAATAAATTAAAACCTAATTCTTTCAATGTGACTTTTATTGTGATACTCGAGATGTCTACACATATTAATTCGAGAAAGGCTCGAATTCTTCTTTGCATTGTTTAAACTATAAAGAGCAATCACAACTCATCACGTGGAGTTTGAAAAAATCACGTGACTTATTGTCTCAAACGGGAAAAATATCTACCGGAATTGTTAATAGCAGTGCAGCTATAATAGTTAATTCACCGTAGTTTTGCCCTTTTCTCAAAGTTGAAAAGTGATTGAAAATATAGTTTATCATTCATATGCTTTACAAATATTGCTGTCGCCATGAAAAGTTTTTTTTCATCGTCACGTCTCACTACCTGTTCAGGTTATACCCATATATGTAAAGTGAAGTCAATTTACATTATTGGTGAATTAGCAAAACTTATTTGCCAAATATATGATTATGGAATTATTTTTTTAAATACATTTTTCAAATTGTAAAAATTAATAAAACTCTCGCGAACAGACTATAACTTTATTTTTAGATGACTGAGGCATTGCACGTGATGGTACTTCTAAAGTTTACTACTTACATTCAGTAATTTTAGCCTTATTATTAGTTTTATGGGAATATTTTAGAACTTTTCTTTCTCCGGTTCGTAAATTACAGTGTTTTAGCTGGCACATTAAAAGATGACATTAAAGTATATCATGGCAATAAATCATTCAAAGTCATTATTGAAATATAGATAGCTTAACTAGCACTACGCAATAGGATTACTTTTGATATAATAATGAAAAAACATGCAAATATGTCACGCATTTTTTAAATACCCACTTGTATCAACTATTTTGTCAAGAACTGATTTTTTAATAATATTTTTCAAATCATTTTTACTTTTTCACAAATGGTTTTATTTTTAGACTTATTCCCTAGGGAAATTCCTCAGAATGTTATTTCAATATTTGATTATAACCGATATTGTTGTGACCCTGGCTGGTATGGTTGTAGTACTAATATGTCTGTCAATATAGTGTTTCAATTTTGATATCTTATTGAGATGGGAATCAAGGCCGCGTACTTGAAAGAGAAACATTTCACGCGGAGATATAATTTCTTATGAGAACTAGGGCGTTCATGTAGGTTTTCCAAATGGGGGGGGCGGATTGGAGTCCCATCTGCTGGGAGTGTGGGCCACCCTCTCCCCTCCTCGAGAGAAAATTTTAGGAATTTAACCTTGTAGGTGGTAATGTTAGCGCAATTGATTATAATTCTGAGCTAATTATATGAGTTTCGAGAGACGAATTTCGCAAAAATGTTTCTGAAAAATTAACAAAAGATCATTATTTCTAACTAAACCCATTGAAAAGTAACATTATATTTTTCATAAGTTTATTGAACAGAACAAATTAAATGGAAGCTGATGAAGAGGGAATGGGAGTATATCACATTTTATAATTTGTATCCCTGAATCATCAAGATCCTAGTTAACAAAGTCGTTAATAGCAAATTGCAGCCAAATCCCAAATAGACAATTTTATTTTTCGTGATAAATAACAAAAAAGGGCAGAGTGATAAGGGAGCTGGAGCCACCCTTATCACTTATATTCCATTCACGGCAGGAATTACTCTCTTAAAGGTCCTTTTTCCTTACCAATATCCTACTATATAGTAGATTTATGGTAGGGAAAAAGGCCTTTCAGAAGTCAATTCCTACGGTGAATGGATTATATTTATGGGCGTCCATGTATGAAGATGGTAAATCTTGTGCTTTAAAGCACTAAAATAACTTGACATTTTCTGCAATGACCAAAACAAGACACCACTGCGATGGTTTAAGGGAGGCTACCATTAATTCCCTACAGCCTTTAATTTACTCTCAAAACTGTGACAATTTGCAAAATACGTCAATAAAATAAGATAAATATACACTTCGTTAGCCTTAAAAGTTAATAAACTTACTTGGACTGGTTCCACAATGGTGTAGTTTATGAGAAAGAACACGGCCGTATTTAGTTATTATTATTATTATTATTATTATTATTATTATTATTATTAGCACCGCGTCTTACTACCCGTTCGGGTTATACGCATTGTCTTGTCAGAGGTGAAGGAAGGGTTTGGTAATCAGATAGATCTTTGCCGGGACCGAGGATTGAACCCCGGCTGCCAGCACAGAAGTCTGACACCTTACCCCTAGACCGCCAGGTCACCCGTATTTAGTTACCTACAGGCCGGGTTGCGGATTGTTAACGTTATGGGGCCTAGCAATATGCTGATACTTATTTTTAGTTTTTTAAATGTCTTTATTTAATCTGATGAAGCTAAGGAGTAACAAACCACTCGCGGAAAACGGTATGAATATTTACCGCTTTCTTTTATTGAAAAATGTATCAAATGTCATTTTTAACTATATTGATTATTTGATTATTTAATTTTTTTAAGCTCATTTTACGTGTGTCATTTAACTAGGGTATTTTAAAGGTAAAAAATAATACAAAACTCGTTACTAAAATAATAATTAGAAACTCATATTCAATAGTTATGAATGTTGTGCCTTCCACAAACATAATCATAGTATATGTTGAAAATAAAAAAAGGGTATAGTTTTGAAGTCTAGTACAAAGGATAAATGTGTGCTCATCATTTATTTTAAATCACATTCTTCATAGCATTAACACAGCAACAAACTCGAACTCAAAATGAATACCAGTACAATAAAAAACTAGGTAGGCCTACTTTATTGTATTATTATTTTATTAGTTGCAAGAAATATAATTTTTTGTTCGTGCATGGTTAAATGATGGAAATGTAGTAGGTAGGAAAAATACATCAGGGGAAGCCAAGAAAGAGCTAGAAGGATCAGATAACAGAAAGTGTGCAAGTGAGAGGATAAGAATGGACACAATTAAAGGCGGAAGATGGGCAATTTTAACTGACCCGGCCACAGGCTGGAAATAGTTGGTGATGATGATGATGATGATGATGATGGTCATGGTTTTCTTAGAGTGAAAAAATGTCCTCGTATTTAACTGGGTAAATTGTTCACTTCAAAGTTTATTGTTCATAAGCTTGGTGTTATTGTTTATAACGTAAGTATATTTCCAAACGTCGACGGAAGCAAAGAATATATCAGTTGCGAATTAATTATCATTGATTCCCTCAACAAAATCTACAGTCAGACCTATTAAATGTTTTCCATTACGACACAAAAAGTAATAACCAGTAATAAACTGTTGTATTAGTTTAGTGTCAAAATTAAATCTCACTTTTTCATCCCTATATTAGTGAAATCCTAATACACTTTTCATTATTAGCGTATTCGCTGATTAATGGTACTTGCTGAATCGAGTGTATAGAGAATAGATTACCGGTTTATAGTTTAATACCAAATAATCTACACAAATCTTTTGAGTGCATTTCTAATACATTTTATTCAAACAACAATACTGTGATGGAGGGCATAGAAAATACCGGTAGTAAATCTTTAAATTCAACAATTTCAATGTTTCAACCAAGTCAAATAAAAATGGAAATATTCTAGGAATTTTAAATGGGACGATCTCTGGGTGTTCTCGAACACAATCGTTCATCTATTTACAAACATCGGGCTTGGATGCATCACATGTTTATCCGCATTTTATGCGCACCACAGATTCTGAGGAGGTGACTATTATTCTTTGGAATTATTTTAATCCACTTTGGTCAGCATTTTTTACCATGTGGAAAAGTAAAAATATTTTATATACCCTGAAGACTTGGAACTGTAATTACTATTACAATGCGTACAACCATAAAGGGTAATGAGTCGCGATCACAAAATAAAATAAAATATTATTTTATAGATGTGAATACCACATTTTCTTTAACTGTAATCGGGTGACCTGGCGGTCTAGGTGTAAGGTGTCAGACTTCTGTGCTGGCGGCCGGGGTTCAATCCTCGGTCGTGGCAAAGATTTATCTGATTACCAAACCCTTCCTTCCCCTCCGACAAGACGTGTATTAATCACAATTTGTGAATGTGGGGAATGCCAGGGCTCCACCGTGGTTCGGATTCCACGTTAAACTGTAGGTCCTTCATTTCATCTCACAATAACCCTACCATTACACATTAGCGTAAGTGCGTATAACCCGAACGGGTAGTAAGACGCGGTGCTAATAATAATAATAATAATAATAATAATAATAATAATAATAATAATAATTTAACTGTCATCATACTATTTTTATCTAATTTTGTATCACTACGCTAAATAGTAGTTAGTTAATGAGATACACCCTTATTACAACCAAATTCATTATAGCCTGTAAAAAAAAAGCAAAACCTAATCACTGACTCACTTATCCCAACCTCTGGAAATTTAATTGTTGTTTGAAGGTTCCTTTTAGGCTCTAGACAAGAAATAAGACAGGGTTATGTAAAATCAATCCCTAAGGAGTGAAAAATAGGGGTTGAAAGTTTGAAAAATTAACTTATGTATTTTATCTTTTGAACCAGTGTACATAGAGCCTTGAAATTAAAAAAAAAATTCTTTTAGGAATTAGATTAAACTTTTTTGAAGGATTTTTAAATTTTATCCTCTAAGGAGATGAATAGGGGCAGAACGGGGTGATAAATCTCATGCCATCCGATCTTGATAAACATTTTATATCTGGGGTTTTTTACTGGTCATGGAGTACGAGAATGACATTAATGTGTTTGCGGGACTCGCATGATGGGTCCCGAAGTGTGGGAGTTCAAAACTTCAAAAACTAATATAAATAACTACTTATCTGTGTGGTGTGAAATTGAAATTTGTCAAGAAACAAAAAGACCACCCCAAATAATCATAAAAGTTTGAAAATGTTCAATTTTCAAGTGGAACCCTGAGAAATTGGGGAGTGAGTGCTATGAACAAAAAAAAACTTTTAGGTTTTATAGAAAATTTAAATTTGGTGATCAGGTAAAAGGACAATTTCAGATAGCCAATTAAGTCTTAAAAATTGAAATGTCTAAATGGTAATTAGAAAAATGGTGTTGGCGTGTGAGGCTTAAAATTGAAAAAACTAATAGAAACAGCTGATCCCCAGTCTAGTAGAAAACTAGAATTCGGAAGGGAAGTAGAGGGCCCATGCCAAATGGCCACAAGAATATGAAATTTTAAATTGTAAATGGGACCTCAGTAAATAGAGGAATGGGGGTATAAAAAAATAGGTATGATAGAAAATTTAAATTTGGCAAGCATGTAGAGAGAAACCGCCAGCTAGCCAAATTAATCTAAGAGGCTACAATTTCTTGGGGTGGGTTGGAAAAAGAGAGCTGGGTGTGTTCAAAATTAATTTACATAACTATTAGAAACTGTTGTTACGTGTGGAACAAAACTGAAATTTGGTAGGCAGATACATAAACCCCTCCAAATAACTTTTAATGTCTGAACATTTCAAATTTCAAAATATAACTCCAGGAAATAGGTAAGGAGAAGGTCGAGAGATGAGGGGGTTTACAAGTAGAAAAAAATGTTGGCGTAGAAAATCTAAATTTGTCTACACTAGTCTACACTAATATTAAAAAGAGGAAAGATTTGATTTTATGTTTTTTTTTGTATTGGATGAACTCAAAAACTACTGGACTGATTTAAAAAATTCTTTCTCCAATATAAAGCTACATTATCAGCGAGTAGCATAGGCTATATTTTATTTTTAAATTTAAATTTATTCCTCATAAAAATGTATATAGTCACTCATATTTTATGGAAGAGTCTATGATGATTCTTCAATATGTGTGTTGAAAATAATAATGCACGGGGGGAGGTGGGGTGCAAGGTCTAGTCAGAAATATAGAGGGATCACTTCAAATAATCGCATACATTTTAAATAATAACTATTTCTAAGGAGGCTGATAAAATGGGAGTTTTAAAATTTCCAAAACTGAAGATTAAACTACTTATCGCAGCGTTATATGATTGAAATTTGTCAGGCGGATATAATGACCACCTAAAACAATATGAAGGTCTGAAATCTTAAATTTCAGAATTAAGGAGCTGAAAATGGTCAAAATTTCCAAAGTTAATATAAAAAATACTTTCAGGAGAAGTAGATAATCGAAATTTAGTATATAAGCTAATAGACTTTCCTTGATATCCGAATAATTTCTGAACATATGGAATTTCAAAATTGAAGCCAGAGAAATAGAAGCGCTTAAAAGTTATACAGCGAAAATAGAAAACTATTTTTGATGTAGTTAAGTTTAAATCTGGTGGTATGTAAAAAAAAACTACTTGAAATAAACAAATAAGTATTGAAATTTCAAATTGGGAATGTGGGAACTGTATAGGGTTGGAAGGAGAGGGAGAGTAAATTGACCTCTTTCCAAAAGAATTAAAAAGTCTACATTTCCGCACGGAAGAAAATTTAAATTCATCAAGTTGGTAAAAGTACCACTACACATAACCATTAAAGTTGTAAAGTTTGGAATTTAAAAACCAAGTTCTGGGAAATGGTGGAATATGGACCTAAGAATTTCCTAAATTGTTCATGGTGGAAAAATTTAACTTTGTCAAGGCAGACCTAAAATGTATAAAAATAAACGAATACATAAATGAGAGATTATCTTGAGATGGATACATAGCTAACTAAACGAAGGATAAGTTAGCGCCTATCCAATAGTGACATAACAATTTAATAAACAAATTCTGATGACATAGCTTGGGGGACCATGATTTTCTTTGGAAATCATGATACTCAATTTTAACAAGTTTCTGTAACAGAGATTTATTTAATTTATTCTCTTTGGTGAAATGTGATGCTCTTTTTTTATCCAACATGTTTCTGTAACAATGTATATTACTTGGTTTCACTTATATATTGATCATGTATAGGTAAATATTGCGTTGTCAATGGATTATGTTCGTTTGTGCACTCAGTTTGTATACTAGGTAATATTTTCTTTATAAGCTTTTATTTTTAATTTATTAATGTCCACAATTTGTTTGTGATCATCAGAGCTAGCTCAGGATGGTTACACGGATGAACTGGCTATCTGAATGATGGCGGACGGGTGTTTAACGTCCTAATTTGATATAGTGTTATTGGGCTTACACCCGTGTGAAGAACGAACGGGTCAAACGCTAGTAGCATTCAAACTTTTGCTATTTATTTATCTAAACCTTCTATTATTGACTCATCCTAAGCTGAGACCTGATGTAAACAAATCCACGTGGAAGTCTATGCTCTGATTTTCTACTGAAACGACTTCAATGGTATTCTTTCATTAAATAGTATCTCTTATGTAATGTATTAAACTTGTTTTAAAATAACATTAGAAGATTATTATAACTAAAATCATCACTTCATTTGATTTAGAAATTATACTTTAAGCTTTGCAAACACTATTTGAATACCAACAAACTCCTGACCCAGTGGTTAGGGACACCATGGTACAGTCCTTATTACATGTTAACATCAAGTCAACTACGGTCAGTTGACAGTTCATCTCAGCAGTGTTATGTGATTATTGTGAGTGTTGAGTGCGTCCTGTGTATTTATGGCGTTTGCTGAGTCTGGCCTAAATTTCGTCAAATATAAGACAGGAAAATCTCTACAAAAAGTATAGAAAATACTCTGGTTTTAAATGTTTTCGATAGATTTTCTGTAAAATATCCAACATTTTCAGTAAAGAAAATGTTAAAGTAACATTAGAGTTTACTGGAATTTCTCAGAGTATTTTCAGGGCGAGAAAAGAAAAATAAGAAACCAGCAAATTTACAGCTCCTGGGAAAAAGAGAAAAACCTGTATTGGGCAGGGTCGACGATTTAGTAAAGTCCGCTATCCGTTCAAAAGTGCACTCCTTTTATAACTTTTAATGAACAAGTTTTTACAAGCTTTTGAAAAGTATTTGTTTTAATTTTTATTAAAGGAATATCAAAATTTTAATTATTGATAGAGATGATATTTCACCATGAAGAAGACGTTATTTAAGGGCTATTAGTGATTACAGGAAGGAAGGAAGGAAGGAAGAAAAAAATATTATTTAGATGGAACTAGGATAAACGAAGAGTATGTCAAATATAAAGATTGGGTTGACACTAATGTTAAAACAAAGAAACTGTTTTTTTTTTTGTCTGGTTTGTATACCGGCCTGAAAAATGACACCGGAAAAGAAAACCGTATAATTATTATTCACATCGGCAGTCACAGTGGTTTTTTGGACAATAACCTTATTATTTTTTAATCCAAACGAATGGTTGACTATCATGAAGAAATGAATGGTGAAGTTGTTCAAAAATGGTTCAAGAAAATTTGCCTAATTTATAATCAGGTAGTGTAATCCTTATGGACCATGCTTCTTTTCACAGTGCTAAGCGTGATCGTGTGGGCTTAAAATCAGTATACCAATTGGCTATTATCTAAAAACGTTGTTTTCAATGAAAATGATGTGAAAGTCGAACTATTAAATATTATTAAAACTTTAAAATTAAGCTATCAAAATTATGTTATAGATGAACTTGCCGACAAATCTGGCCACACTTTTGCAAGACTTCCACCTTACCACTCTAATCAAGGAGGAGGATAGAATGTGTGCATTGGATGGCTTAGCAGATGATGCTGACCGTATGGTTGTAAATACAGCAGATGACAGTAATAGTACCGAGAAAGATAGACAAGGGTCTGACTCCCATCTCAGTGGGATTGAACCTTTATCCGACAGTGATTAGGTGTCTACTCTCTCGTAAATGATTTATTATCATTCTACATGTTTGTTGCATAGTATTTTAGAATATATAATTGATATAAGAATTTAAGATCATTAATAAATACAAACATTCGTAGTGACATGCTTTGCTATGCATGATCGCTCTTGTTAAAAATATTGCACTGATGTTCCACCAATCATGTGGGACGTAGGTCCTTCGCGTAGTGATATGGGAATGTTTGCTTACTTCAGGTCTCAGGTTAGGATGAATCAATAATAATAGAAAGTTTTAGGGGGACTTAGTTTCATAATCTACCCTGACGCTACGCCCCTGGGGAAATCATGCAAAAGAAGAACAGTTGTCTTTCGGTTGGGCTTCATAGTCTCGATCCTAAAAACATTACTGGCCGCCAAACACATGTTTTCATAGAAATATCCTTTTAGAAAAACAAACACATTATTTTGTGGCCAACATTGACAACATTTTATTAAATAATAATAATTATTTTTGTTTTAAAGGTATTGATATCATCATTCTAGAGTGGCATCCAGCTGCAGATCACATGAGCTGACGTATGTTTACGTTAAAGTAGATTTAGTAACTTTTCTAGCTGTCCGATAAGATTCTTCCTACGAAAATTAGACTGTAGTTAGCCAAGCCCTGAGTGCGGGATTGCCAAACTTCAATATTGCTGCTTGTTACTAAAGATGGCTGTGAATAGGACCATATTGAATTCGGTCAAGGTAAGACTGTTACTTTACAGTAGTTTAATCTAGAAGATCGCGTAGTCTTACCTTGGTTGAGTACACTATGGCCCTATCATTTACATCATAATATAACCAAACAAAGTAAGCCTTTAAGGCTAATCAGAGGACATAGCTTTTTATGTGTTTAAAAAAATTATCTATCTCAAAATGCAAGAGTAGTAGTGGTATTTCACCTCTATTTTGGCATAAATAATATTTTTTTAACAAACCTGTGAGACAAACGAACGCTTGTAATATGTTTAAATCCTTCAGTAGAGGGTACCTTTATAAAATTTGAGCAAGGCCGTAGCCATCTGATAATTTCACGGGAGTGGGGGGAGGGGGGGTTGGTGGGCACACCCCCCAATTACCCGAAGCTAGAAAAAATTATAATAAATGATAAACAGTTCTATAAGCTATCTAAAGTGTTTTATGGCAACATAAATCACTAAATGCTGAAGGCTAGGAAAAATTATATATATTAAACCCCTCTATAAGTTATCTGAAGTGCTTTTTATGGTAACATAGACTCCTAATTTGTACTTGTACCTTAATTTTGATCTTGTTTGAACCATGAATAAAGCCATATATATTTTGTTCATAAAATTTCGGGGGAATTTGAACCCCAAAAGCTATTAAGCTGACTATTGCCTTGAGTTTGAGTGTTCTGATCATTATACATAGGAATATTTTTAACTTGGAGTTGTACAAAATATGTGAAATTGTTACTGTATATATTAATATGTATATATATACTTTGCCTATAAGCTATAGATAATAATTTTATCTTGGAATTGGGTGGATATGAATGACATTGTGTCTTCAACAATCAAAGTTTGAGTGGGTACACTATACTCATGTACCCCCCCGGTTCCTGCACCACTGGCTCTAATAGATCTTTTTTTTTAAATACGTTAAACTATTGTATATTGAGGTATATAAGGCACCTAGTTAAAAGATTTTAAATTTATATTCTCTATCTTTCCTTTGATATTTCATATTAATATTGCATGTAATGTTTAATTGGCTATAAATGGTTTAATATACAGGCAGTATTTTATTACAAATTAAATAGTACGTATGTTACACATATAGATATGAAACAACGAAGAAAATGCCAGAAAGCTAGTAAAAATGCAGAATTCCCAGTCCACCTTGTAGAAATAAACCTATTGTATTTTGACGATTGCAAGTGTTTATTATGCTAGTACATGTCTGACTAGTCCAACACACTTTTTAATTATATTTTAAATAATCCGGAGAAATAACGCTATAACGCCATTCAACCAAATTGTATGTTAAAAGTACACCTACTTTCACAAAGTCCAGTGACTTGCTCGAAATTTAAACATGCAGACTTGATTTGTTTACCGAACATGATGCACAAATTAAAAATTAAAATGTCCAACCACGTTCTCAATCAACCTCGCATTGAAAGTCACGAACGTGTAGTAAAATATAAAATAAACACTGTGAACTTGATAAGAATTCAGAAACAACAGAAGGTAGTTTAAGGCTGTTTTCCTAGCCTTCAATGTGATTCTGTTCAAGGCACCTCTAAAAGTATATTACTATATAAATCATTTTCGAACAAATATCAATGTACCGCTAAATATAATGCACGTCTTAAATACCTACTGAATAGTTAAAGATAACTAGCCTTTCATATTATTTTGAATATAATTATATTAGTTTCTCAGCTATTTTGGTTCTGACACACTTCGGTGGCCACATGGTATAAGGCGTCCCTTTCGCAATATACTGGACTGTCAATAACTGGGAGATCGAGGTTAGAATCTTGGTTGGGTGTACTGAGAGTGGTTTTTACTAAATGGTTTTACACTTTATCTCCACGCAAATGCGGGTACACTTCCTCTAAATGCAACCTTCCTCATCCCTAACACACTGACGTAATTAGTATATAATGTGTACAATCCGAATGAGTAATAAGACGCGGTGTTAATAAAAAAAATACAATTAAAATTAATATTTTGGTTCTGGTATGTTTTTTTCGAATAAAATAACTTTTTAAACTATAGCCTATCTATTTATAACTGGTATAGGCCCTAAGTGAATTTAAAATAACACAAATATATACATTTGTAACGCATGCTCATGTATACTTTTATAAAGTATTGTGCTGAGAATGTCCAATACAAATTTAGAACATGAAGTGTGACAAATTGCTATAAGACCTATTAGCCATTTAGCCATGTTTACTGAAATATTTCAAATTTCCAAAAAAGTTTAAACGTGATATATTGGAACCATCAATCGCCCCTCCCACCCAACAATACACGTTTAGATAAGCTGTGAATGGTTAAAGCAATTATTAATGTAACTGGGGGGAGGGGGGGGTAGATTATGGGAATGCATACACACAGTATATTTACAGAGATTACGGCAAATACATTAAACAGTATCTTAGTATAGTGGACTCAACTCGGTTACAAGAAGTTTCAAGCTGCGCATTTGGCGACACGTCTGGCACCCGTTTCAACAATAAAACTTACCTGATTGTGTTTTGAAGATTCCCAAATTTTGTTCGTAAACGGTGTAGTGTTATTGTGGGTTTATTTAATCTTTATTCGTCCAATAACGTCGTCCTATCAAAGTGGTGTAGCGGAATTTATGACAGAACCCTACAGTTTGTCCCACCGCGGCTCTCAGACTGCAAAACAGTACTACGTTAAAATCCCCGCCTGTCTTTCTTTTCGACTTGGCCTCACCATACGTCATTGAAACTTCATTTTTTTATTACTTTCCGGGAGGGAAACACTGATTGGTATGTGTCATCAAATTGATCATAATGTATTGAGCCTCCTCGCCATTAAAACCAAGGTAATGGCATTTTTATTTAGACGGGTAATTCACTTGAGAGTTATTATTATTATTATTATTATTATTATTATTATTATTATTATTATTATTATTATTATTATTAGCACCGCGTCTTACTAACCGTTCGGGTTATACGCACTTACGCTAATGTGTAATGGTAGGCTGATTGCGAGATGAAATGGAGGACCTACAGTTTAACGTGGAATCCGAACCACGGTGAAGGCCTGGCGCTCCCCACATTCACAAGATATCTTGTCAGAGGTGGAGGAATAGTTTGGTAATCAGATAAATCTGTGCCGGGACTGAGGATTGAACCCCGGCTGCCAGCACAGAACTCTGACACCTTACCCCTAGACCACCAGGTCACCACTTGAGAGTTATATGAGCTGAGACCCAGTTCGGTGGCCGCAGGGTCTAGGACACCACTCTCACAGTAAACTAGACTGCCAATGACGGGGGGATCAAGATTCTAATCTCGTTCGGGTGTACTAAGAGTGGTTTTACAAAATGGCTCTCCACTCTCCCGCCACCCAAATCCGGGTACACTTCCTCTAAATATAACCTTCCTCATGCCTAAAACCTTTAGCGTAATTCATACATAAGCGTATATTCCGAACGGTTAATAAGACGCAGTGATATAAAAAAAATGAGCTGGAAAATATATTTTCAAACTGATAAAAATCTCACAGTAAAATAATTTGTTTGTGTTTTGTTTTATTATAATGTCACACTGTTGTAATGGTATTCTAAAGGTTATTGATGAATGAAAACAGTTATTTCTATAACGCCATCAGTTTTAATACAATTTTGTAATCAAGCTTCTGGTAAATTAAAATCAAATTAAAATATTAGTTTTGTTGTTGGGTCATGTGTTTGAAGGTGTTGATAAGAAATAAATTCAATTCAACATTGAAAATGAAACTGAACAAAATTGTTCAAACTTTACATTTTGTTTCACTTTAAAAAGATTTTTTTTTTAATTCTAAATAGTTTTTAAAATTAATTAGAGAGAATCAAAGAGATTGTATGATTCAAATCTTTATAAAATCTCGTTTATTACTTTGGCTTTATACTCAACAGTAAGCAGAAGTTATTTAATTAACATAATTATTTTCTGCATTTTTTAAACGGTTATGATATCTTATTGCCTTTTTTTGTTGTTGTTTCAGTTAAGAAAGAAAAGTATACTAATTATCTTAGATAGGTAATAATTATTAAGCTTATTTTAAGCTTGGTTCATTGTCAAAATAATAGTAGCTAAGACAATTGCGTGTGCGATACATATGTCTATTATACTTTTAAGTTTGTTTAGAACTTAATAATTCACAATTTTAAAATTCAACATAACAATTATACCTAAAAATAAATGGTAGTAGCAGAGAATAGCTATTGTGATAAAGCATCGCCACTTTTAATGTGAACTTCTTCTAAGCATTATAATTAAAATATTTATAGCACTAATAAATAATGTTTAGGTTAATCATAATAAACAATCAATTTTTTTTAAAGACGCAACATCAAAACCACATACGTTTCGAAAACTTGGTACATAAAATAGCGTTAATTCTATAGTTAAACACTCGTTTTAACACATACGTTAACTCTTAACTGTTCGACTATGAATTAAGTTCACCACCATCTATCATTTAATTTAATTTAATAAAGAGATACATTCCAGCTATTAATGTTGGCTCTAGTCGCCGCATTGCGGCCTCGATTAAGTACCTATTTTAAGTAACATTTGATAAGTTTAACTAATAAATTATAAATGTACATACCTAGAAAAACGTTACCTTTATAACAGTCCCATCGATAAGAAAGTGCGCAAGCTAACCGATTTGAACTCGCAACAATGTCCGGACATTGCCAGAGTATCTAGAACTCATGCATGACCCTAACCGAGAGCACCACGAATGAATCGCTATCACGGCATGCAATCGTATACACTGACTTGTAATAAAGGCCCCAGGCTATTAAAATACTCGGTAATTGATATACAGCACATATGTTTTTATGGTGCTAATTATTTCAAACGAATATTTCACACAGAACAACAAACCTATTAGAATATTATATGCTGTGTTCAATTGTAATTGTGGTTCTCATATGGCACATTATTATTTATTTTATTTACATCTTCAAAGTGTTTATCTTACACATTATAGATACTACACAATGGGATGGTTTTGATGGACATTTTTTTATTTTCAAATCATTTGAAGCTCGTGTTCCATAGTTCTCCGAGCGTAGCTTCTATTGTTGTTATAATCTGAATGAAAGAATTTAATCCAAACCGCGTAATGATACTGTTTTGGACCCCTCTCATATATTTAAAAAGTTATGGATGAAGTGCATTTTTATTTAAAGTACTGTATGTAAACCATCCTTTTAATACTTTTAATGGAGAATCATGCGCTTTTCAGAATAATTTCAATACAAAACTTATTTTTCTTTCAAAGTTCAACTCCCGTCTTCACAATATCAGGTCAGGAGTTTTTCCATGAGTTAGTTTTGACACTGAAGACAAGGGGTCCAAGAAGCAAGGGGTAGGTCATATATAAGCCACTTGTGCATATGAATTTACAGAATAATGTAACATTACACAGTACACGGAACATATAATATCACAGAAAAACAATCCGTAAAGCATATAATTTTATATCATATATTCAGTACCGATGGTGTGATGATTTAAATAAAACGTTTGCAACATCAAAAGTATTATCATTTCATAATTATAAGTACCAAATATACTCAGATCACATAATCATGTGATAAGTGCTCAGTAACGCATAAACGCGTCGCCATCTCAATAAAAACCCGATATCATTATAATTAGTGCTCAATCACAAGGCAATATCTCAATATAATTCAGTATCAACATTATTGGCACCGTATCGCGGGTCAAAAGTCACATAAACTACAATACATCATAACTGGGATACATTTTTGTTCCAAATGTATATTAGAATAATATAAATAAATTTTGTTTTGTTTACACAACATTAAAATTTTAATATAACATTATCGAGCTAAACGATGGTTGAAGTTGTAGCATATTTGATATAAAGAACGAGTAAAATAATAAAATAAGCCTATATTTAAAAACTAACACTAAATAAATACATTTATTTACACAGGGAACTATCTAAATGTATATATGCTTTTACAAACAAATGTTATATGATTTTACTTAAACTATGTTAAGTACAATAAAAAATAACTGTAATCTCAAATAGTTTTTAAATAGTTGTCCCAAGTTGTTGGAGGACGGACATAAAACTATGTCGTGTGAAACGCCCTTGAAAATAAACTAATTTCACTTTTTAAAGATTGTCGTTAGCTATAAAATTTTAACTGTATATTTATTTAAATCCTTTAGGGACATGTTAAAACCATTCATCTAAATTTTGACGTGAACTACATTTTTAAATAATAAACCCGTTCTTAAGTAACTGGTCCTTTCTGGGGTCTTATCGCTTCAATTGGCATTCCCCTGGAGCTCAGGGTTGTATGTTATCAAGCAGCCAGCCCATGTACGTAGAGACCACTGTGTGCACCCCTGGCACGTCAGAATTTCCGCATTTGGTGGGTCCAAACGAAACCAGCCCCAGAAGCACGTGCCTGGGCATGGCCGGGCCGGGAGCCTGCTCTGGCCTCATCAGTGGTCCACCACTGTCCCCCGAGCACGAGTCTTGTCCCTTCTTCCCCGCGGCGCACAGTTGACCATTACCCAAGGAAACATTAGCTCGAGTCTGGAAAAGTTTGGCGCACTCGAGGGCGGGTACCACCTCCAGTCTCACCCACCGCAGAGCCGGACTGCTGCCCCCTGATCCTGCAACACGTTATGAGTTTCTGAAGTTACCTGTACGGAGATGTGATTTGAATGACGTAACACCACAAAGAAATACTGAGGTGAGGGCAATAACTGGGCTCGTGTAATTTAACCAGAATCATTATCAAATGAGTTACAATAAGGCAATAGCAGCGAATACAGTTATCTTATAACACACATGTATCTACTACAGTGCTTGGTGGTTGATTGCGTTACTACCATAGGATCTGCTATAAGTCAGGTGTATTGACACCTCAATCAAAACTTTTAAAATACATTCCTTTGCCTTAAGATTCAACTAGCTGACATTTTAACCGGTAAAAAGCATTCTCTTATTAGAAGATAGAAATGGTTACCAGCGGTACTCTTACTTTTCAGTTATCGAAACCAGATTAACTCTTTTTGAAACTTGTCATAAATATTGTGTGTAAAATAAAATTTGGCTGGTTGAAGTCCGGAACAAGGCAAAATATCATTTTAATTGATTAGTATTATCTATATCAATACAACTATTATTCATCCTTATTTAATGAATGTTGTAGTCAATTTAAGATAACAATATACGCAATTTAAAGTAGCCTACTAAAAACAGTGCTTGAACAGGATGCAACTAAACCTAGTTTATATTGTAACACAGCGTGTTGGCCAACACGATACCAACAAGTTGTGTTACAATATAAACGTATTCCCAGCTTGGGGATGTTGGTGTTGGGAGAGCCGGTCACAGCCAACAAGTTGTGTTGGGTTGGGTTGTATTATTTTTTGGAGATAATAAACGACCAACCCAACACGTTGGTTGATTTGGGGGGTTCTGCTTTAGTCGAGTCAGTCTCTAGCTTTGCAACGCACGTGTTTTATGGCTATACATAAGACTCCTATAAAGCGCAAAGTTGTAGCAAATTTTTCTCCTGGAGTCACAACCATTTTCCTTTCCATTTTACCACTTAAATGAGGATACAAAAGTGTAACTAAGCCATCAAAGTTCACATATGACATGCGTAAAAAGTTATTAAATACACTTTGCAAATGTAGGTCATTCATTATTCCCATGTACGCAGCTTCAATTTGACGTTTGGTCAAAAAATCTTCGAAATCTTACCATTTCTTACATTTTGTTTTTTTCTGTAAGATTACACTTCCTGTCAACACAATAAATGACTTACGGCAAGTAATACGATGTTATCCATGGCTAGAAATGCGAAGACTGATTACAAACTATCGGAGGACCCAGTACGTTGGTCCAACAAGTTGGCGACAATAAACGCATCTTACTTTTCCTCATGTGTTGTCTCCCAACATGTTGGCTCCATCTTGTTACATAATATACGAGGCTATTGATTATATACTTCCCTAAAATTTTAGGTAAAAGAAAATTAATACCCAACCCTCCCCCTCTACTGCCATCCCCCGTCATTTGTAGAATGTACTCTTTTGTGCAGGATCCGAATATGGTAGCGCTACTTGCTAATGATACTAGTCCTTTGTTCTTACCTAGGCTGGTGGTGCCCCAACCGGCTACCGTCACCTTCTGGCCTGTGTAGTCTTTGGGTTCATCAGGGAGGCATATGGGACTCACATAGCCTGTCAAATAAACAAACACAATTATTACTGTGGTTCATTCACAATTATTACTGTTATCCAGGGGTCTACAACCTTTTTGGGCCCCGATCTAATAACGAAATTAACCGAGCAAAGTAATTTTAGTGACACTTAAATTCTTATTTGAAAGTACTCGATATATTTGCTAACTTAAACTTAAATATATACTTTTACCCACTTCAGTGGCCGCATGGTCTAACACGCTACTCTCGCAGTCGACCAGACAGCCAATAACGGGGAGATGGTGGTTCGAATCTCGGTCAGCTGTACTGAGGTTTTTTCCAAAATGGTTTTCCACTCTTCCTTCACGCAAATGTGGGTATAATGCATCTAAATATAACCTTCCTAATCCCTAATACCACTAGCTTAATTAGTAGATAAGCGTATAACCCAAAAGGATAGTAAGACATGGTGCTTAAAAAAACTTATTTTATTAACGATACAGTTTTCTTACGTGGCCGATTGAAAATTGTTGTGAGATCGACCAGTTGCACGGCCGTTAGCCATTCATAAAGAATCTAAATTAAACGATTATTTTTGTAAACCATTCGCAATACGTTAAACTTAAATTATTGACTGTGATCCATCCAGATGCGCATGATTTACGTGCTTGCAATGGAGGAAGTGGGCCAAGCGGGGGTTAGTGGGAGAAACATACAAACTAAGCCTATCGAAGCTATAATTTTGTACTTTATTCAATTGGCACTTTGGGTCATTTTTAATGTGTATTTAATGTGTAACTCTCAAATTTACGCAGAAAGTCTAGTGGTGCACCCAAAAATCTACTTTGGTAGGATATAATACCAAGCCTGTGGCCATTGAGTTGATTTAGAGGTCAAAGCCCTGATTACCACTAGAAGCCAAGAACATGTATGAATATAAAGCTGGGTATCGACATCGCGAGGCTGCTCATCAAATGCTCGCATTGAGCGGTAAGTCGCGAGGCAGCCTCGCGATACGCTCAATTTCCGTCTACACAGTCAACACGAGCCACGCCGAGCCTGCGAGGCGTCAGTATAAGTTTGACCATGGATCCAAACGCTTTAGTCGCCTTTACCGCTTTTTTCCTTTTAAAATCTATACCGAGCTTCTTATAGTAGCTAGGTAGAGAATAATAGATGGTTCTGGGTCAACAAGATGGCCACCATCGACGCCACCCCTTCCCCAACGCCACACTCACCCACCCCATACCCCTATATCTCCCTTCCCACCTACCACCCACCTCCTCACCCCACACACAGAACCCTTAACAGTAATTTATTTATAAATAGTGGTGCATATCTCCGTATTTTAAACTTTGCAAGTAGAAGCAGAGTTGCCAATTCGTGACCCATAACGGTGAATTCCCCTCTCCAACCCAAACCCCTCCCCCAACCCTCTTTTCTAATCCCTTTCTATCTTCCTTCTCCCACCCGCCTTTGCTTGTGAGTACAATATTTTAAAGATATACATGTTTTACCATTCTCCTTCCAGGCGCATTAAAAGTAGTATTTAGGTAAGTATGCTGGTGAAACTTACCCACCCTCTGCTCTACTTTATCAAGTATGAGGTATGTATATTATCAATGGAGGATGATCATATGCTGTATTGGCAAAATGCATTGTTTAAATAAATAAACAAATGTCATAAATGTATCAAGCATAACTATGAAATGTGTACGCAGGTAAAACGTCGTATTTATATGATACATGGTTTCGATCAATGAATTATAATAAGTATCATGCACGACTCTGGTCAAATAATTATAATCTGACGTCATAAAAGTACGACGCATGATTCTGACTAATAGGCTATGATCAAATGAGTAATCATGATGTAATGTTACAACTAATTAGCGATGATTAAAGGTTGAATAAAGCTTTGATCTGACCAATAAACTAAGATCAAATTTTGTGTAAGTTTAATGCACAATGGTGATCGATGATTGATGGTTCTTACTATTAGAAGCAACGATAAAATGAAGAATATATTAGAGTAGACGTATGTCGTAAGGTATGTATGTGTATATAATGGTTTATATGATTATATGTGTGTACATGTATGTATGATGATGTATATATTTGAAAAATGATGGTATGTGTAGTGAGGTTTGGTGAGGTTTGTTGAAATCTTGTGAAGTTTTGTAGGTATTGCATAGCTTAGTAATAGAGAATGAACAAAGACATGAAAGGGCTCCTTCTTAACCACTTAGCAAGGTATTTTCTCACCAGGGGGAATCAACCAAGAGGGGACTTCTAATACTTATGGTTCTAGTCATTGATACTTAGACCCATGATGTAGCTCCCTGTTTACTTTTGGATTAAATCTTAAGTTGCGCCTGTATATGCATATCTATTTAGGTGTATTTGTAATTTTGTATATATATATATATATATATATATGTGTGTGTGTGTGTGTGTGTATGATTGTATATATTTATTAGTAAATTTATGGATGTATTATGGTTTTTATATGTGTATGTATACATGAATGTTTTTATTGCATTGTATTGTATTCATTAATGTTTGACTTGTATTGTATGTATTGTCACCTCCCCCTCCTGTATGTTTTATGTGTGTGTGGGCCCGGAGATCTTTCAGGATGTCTTTGGCTGAGGATAAGGGGGGGGG
>CABFOW010000883.1:0-67706 GCA_902141385.1 Timema californicum | reverse complement strand
GGGGGGGGGGGGTAATATAGATACTTGAGTGGGTTCGTGATTGACGCTAGTCTTGGGTTTTCAAAGGTTTATTAATACTCATTTTTCAATTTTCAGAATATGATATCTGGTTGGAGTAATCCTCCCTAAAATGCATAAATAATAGCTTTGGCTATTTTATTCTTTATTAATACTATAACTCTACTACAAATGTGATGTTAGAGAGAAGTTACAAAGAAGACCTTAGTGGTTATAGAGAAGCGAGTGACTGAATGAGGTGGTATGAGGATTTACCTATGGCCTGGCTGACAGCTAAGTGGTCCCTATACGGACGTCAGCCCTGGTTCCCTGGGCTCGAGCGGCAGCCCTGACTGGTACTTGGTGAACCCGATAACTTAGCCCCGTGGCCTCGTGCCTAGCAGAGTGACCTCCTTGCTACGATTTTCCGTGATCAACCAGACAAAGCGGCTCCGAAACCTGCTCTTTAAACCTTCGTTTGGCCTGGTTTCCCCCTATGGTTTGTCGACACCTCTCCTTCGTGTCAGGGCTTCTAGTTTGCTTGTTTACTGATTTATCACCCCAAAACTCATACCTTTCGTTATGTCACTCACTACACACAATTTCAAATGTTTATACTAACACGCCTTCCAATTGAGACCGTTGGTGACATTATGGTAAATATGGTATCTATGTTATGTATGTATAACATGTATTTATGTAATAATGCATGTGTTGAATGTATTTTAATGTATGTATAGTTTGTTATGTATTGTAAGTATGTATTGTATATATGTTATGTATTCTTGTGTATACTCTATACATGTTTTGTATAAATTGTATGTGTATACTTTATGTATTACATACATAGTATGTATGTATGTATTGAAAAAATATAAATTATGTTTATATGTATAGTATGTATGATATGCATTGTATTTATTGTATGCATTTTAACTGTTTTGTATGTATGCATGTATAACGTGCATGTTGTATATATGTATGTATTTATTGAGGGCATTTAGTATGTATGTTATGCATGTATTGTATGTATGTTACATATGTATTGTTTGTAATATAATTATTGTATGCAGACTAGTTATATACATTTTATGTATTGGATGGATGTTTGGAGGTATGATGACTTGAATTTATAATGGTTTGTATCTAAAATGTTAAAGGTATATGTATATATAATAAGTATGTATGCTGGTATGTACAGTTTTGTATGCATGATGGTATGTATTGATATAGTTATGAATGTGTGGTGGTATGTTATGTTGATAGGTTGTACGTATTAAGGTATACATAGGGCACTATGTATGGGTAAAATGTTCTGTAAGTAGGATGCATTACTCTATCATGTATTATGTATATAAGTGATAACTGAATGATATAAAAATTCATTCTACTGATTAGGCATTCAATGAATTTTGATTAAATGTCGTTTAAATGTAATGCATGGGTATGATCAATGAATATGATTAAATTGTATGTATTGATCAATGAGGAATTGTCGAATGTGCTTTAAGTATGGTATGTATCTTTTATAGTATGATGTATTGTATGATCCCTGAAATATGATCAAAAGTCTTATAGATATTAAGTACGAGTATGTCTCTAATCAATTAAATATAATCAAATGTATAATACATGAGTAATGATTAGATGTTTTAAATATCATGCATAATATGATCAACGATACGGTATATAAATAAATATATTATATGTGATAATATATGTTCATCTGTATTATAGGTTTGATGTATGATTCTTAATTAATGAACGGAGATCAAATTTGTCATAAGCATTATGCATGAGTAATTATTAAATTTGTTTGAATATATTGCTTGGTTTAATCAATTAACTATTATATGTATGTTTCGTAGCTTTGATCAATGTAAAAAAATTTTTAGAGCTTTAAAGGAAGTAAGGCTGGGAATTGGAGATGTAATTTCAGAGACAGGGTATACATTTTACAAGTCTGACAAGAGACTGTTTGGTCAAACACGCCTCGTAAACATCTTGATTTTTTGTGATTTCATCCCAATTACTGGCTACTCGAGTCCAGGAAGATAGCCAAGGGGAAGAGGCTAGAGTACACGGAGTCTTACCCCTCCAACCCACTTTCCCCTTTCTCCTCCTGACCCTCGACAAGAAATAAAAATAAATTTCACTTATTCCCGATATTACGAGCCTTATTTATATTATAGAATCAGGATTCATCTAATATCCCGTTAAATTAATAAAAGCAGTTCATGTTGAATAATGGAGTGGGTAACTCCCGAATGTCAACTATATGTTCGTCCGTAAAAACCACAACCCCACTCACTAGTAATGTTGGCGGGCCTGTCCAGTCTGATGAGAGCAAGGTCGTGTCTGTACTTGGGTTGGTTGTACCCTGGGTGGACCGTCACCAGCTCGGGCAGGAAGTCTTGGGCTGGATCCGCACATTCCAGCAGATCGCAGTCCGGATCCGTGCGGTCATCCTCTTCCCCCAGTTTCACTCCAGCTCTGGAACATGTACTGAGGTTACTGATGCACTACTTCATACCATCACACATCAAACCTGGAACTCGTACAGAGGTTACTGAAACGCCCCTTAATACAGTCACATTCTAGCTCTGGAATGAGCCTACTGAAGCACCACTTTAATCAATTGCACTCCTGCTTTGGAACATGCGCTGAGACTATTAAAGCGTCACTTCATCCTGTCAAACCCTTCAGCCAGCCATACACCTGCTCTGGAACAGGTACTGAGGCTATTGATGAACCACCTGACCCTGTCAACCACTTCACCCGGGCATACTCTTTCTCTGGAACATGTACTCAGGCATTCCCTTGTCCAATCAACCACTTCATCCAGTCACACGCTTGCTCCATAACACGTACCGTGGCTACTATAACCTCCCACACCCAGTCACACTCCTCTCTGTAACACATACAGAGGTTACTAAAGCCCCACCTCGCCCAATCACACTCCCTCTAACGCACCATTTGAAGACAACAACATTCTGAGAACACCAAGCTTGAAACCAACGACGGCTAAGAAGTGGTTTATTGTTACAAACAAAAATAAAATTCTTTAAGAAATTGGTGTATCTATGAATACTATTATATATACAATTTCCCTCAACATTCATTATTTAAATTATTATTTTTTAAACAAGAAATCCATTATTTAATTTTCTAAACTGTCTCTTCTTTGCAAGTGTCTGTACTTAAACATAGATTAACACTATGGTCTTTATTCAGGCCTGGTGGTATAGGGTATTAGGGGAGACTTTTACCAGACCCCCAGACTTACAATTTGCAAATACAGTGTCCGGTTGATAATTAATATTATTGTACTAACAAAGAAATCAGAGAATAGTGGTTAAAAAAACGATAGAATGGGTTATAAATGAAAATACTATTGAAGAAATATATAATAATAATAAACACATGATAATGTTATAATATGGTACCGGCTATTAAATCACAAAAATTATTTCAATAACGTAACACATTTTGCTGGCTTGAAGATGAGAATATATATATATATATATATATATATATAATTTACAATATGTAATGTAATTTATTTTTCGTATTTTATTGTTCATACAAATATGACAAACCAGATCAATGCAAGGATAATAATAATTATTACTATTTTTACCATTACTACCATAATTGTTGTTATTGTTATTATTATCAGCATTATTGCCATGACCTGCCCCCCCCGTGGGATCGATTTGACAGGTTAGCTTGCGGGAGGGGCTAGTTTGCAGGCAAGTTAATTGTCTGGGTTCGAAATAATATGTAGGGCTACAAATATTAGTTTAATAGAAGTTACTAATAGATAATGCAAAATGTGATATTTAGACGAAATATAGATAAATAGAGATTTATCGTGGAAGAACTGGCTTACCTAGTGGAAACTCTTAAACCGATGGAATTGATTGACACTGCGCGTGACCCCTACACAACTCGATCTCGGGACCCTGGACTTCATGGATGTCCTCTAAGAACAAGTGCCATTGATGACCCGAAGATGTAGTCTGATATAATACGGCTTTGCACAACGTAATTGCCTGCGATATCGATGGAATTGTCACAGCCCATTGCAAAAAAAAAATAGATTTATACCCCACAATTATCCCTTTCCTGGCCAACTAGTTCAATTATTGTTATGAGTTGCCAGCATTCCCCTGCAACCTTTCTAATTCATCACTTCATAGATGCTAAGCCAGCGATTTTAGCGCATGCGTCCACTTAAATTATGTAAATCAAAACAAACATTCAATCATTGCTCCGTGGCTATGACATTATCAAATTATTATAAAAACATGTAATAATATTATTTTCACGCAAACACTAAGAGCCTACTTTGTGGTTTTCTTATTCTTTTCATCTTAATTTTATTTATTTTTTATTTATTTAGCACCGCGTCTTACTACCTGTTCTGGTTATACTCTTAAGTACTAATTAGGTTAATGGATTAGGAATCGGTAAGGTTGAATTTAGAGGAAGTGAACACACATCAGCGTGGAAGGAGAGTGTAAAACCATGTAGTAAACCCCCCTAGTTCATCCGACTGAGATTTTAACCTCGATCCCCCTGCTATCGGCAGTCGAGCTCAACATGAAACTAGCGCATTAGCTAACTACATCACCGAGGCAGTTCTTCATCTTAATTGCAGTTTGTCGACGGCTGTACGGTCATCAAACTAAGTACGGTTTTCCAGGATAGCTACTTGTTTTTCTGATTGTCGCCATGAGTGATGGTCGTTCACAAGATAATGAAGTAGTTGTTTCTTTCCACCACGCCTCATTAGTCGTTCCGGTTGTACCAATATATATTAATTACGCTAATGTGTTAGGGATGAGAAAGGTATTATTGTTGAAAATGTACCCTCATTTTCGTAGAGGTAAAGTGTAAAACCATTTATAAAAAAATACCATCAGTACACCTGTATGGGGCTCAAACCTCAACTCCCCCCTCATCGCCAAACCAGATTTAACGAGCTTTACATATATACCGCATGCACCGCATGCTGGTGATAGTTGACGTGTGATGAATTAAGTATGCAAACAATGCCTACGTCCATTTGTAGGGTTCATTAGAAATTCTAGAAAAGTGCCTCACAGTGTCATTGGGCCGGGCAGGTTGGTGACACAGTGGGCGGCTGTCAGTACATAGCGTGGGCTGATGAGGGAGCCTGCGCAGCGATAAAGAAGTCGTTGGGACTCGGGACCTATGACAAGGAACACTGATATTAGACCGCGTGTGGCATTAGTCTTTACAACAAGGAGAACTTGCGCTAGACCCTGAAACAATGAACACTGACACTATGTACTGAAACAAGGAACACTTACATTAAATCCTGAAACAATGGACACTAATATTATACTCTTCAATAAGGGACACTGGCATTAGTCCTTTCAGCACGGGGTACGGGGCGGTGATATTCGTCCCTTAAAAATATACATTAAAACAAGGAACACTGACATTTTTCCCTGAAACAATGCATGCACACTGAAATACCCTGCAATAAGGGGCACTAGCCCAATGCATTAACCCATCCCCAAGGCGATATAAACAAATTTACCACGTCGACCTTGGTCTTAACGGGTTTGCGACTTTATAAGTAAACAACTCCTTAATTACCGCCACGTGACTCACTTTGACCTTGAATGTGTTTCCTTGATTTTCTCCACCACGTAGACCTTGAACGAGCTACCAATAAGTTTGAGATGTTTACCCCCCTTGGTTTCAAAACCGGATCTCATTTGGGTTTTGCCCTTGTACAACTCTTCTTTCGTGAGTTTCTCCACTACGCAGATCCTTAGTGACGTAGACCTATGCTGACATTGAACAAAGTTTAAAGTATAGTGAATGGATCAAAACATATTCCGTCAACTATAAAATTAATAAATTTCTCCATGTAAATGATTATATTGTAAATGAGTAGGGCCAAGTACCATTACTTCGATTAAAATATAACTACTATAGAGTAAGTGGCTATTGTTAAACAAAGAGCTAAGTATCATTGCCACGCTCGAAATCCTAACAATAGGGTTCTAAGTTGCAAGTTTTTTTTCTTACTATCTAATTGCATAAGCACACAAATGATCATGATATTATAATTAAGTTCAAGTACTGTGGATACATTTGAAATGGGTACAAATAGGGTCAAGGAACAACTGCGTATTAAACGTTACCTATAGAACCGCAATAAATATTGGGTAACCCACTTCAATGGCCACATGGTCTAAAGCGTCACTCTCGAAATATGCTATACTGCCGATGACGTGGTGATCGAGGTTCGAATCTCGGTCGGGTGTAATGTTGTTGTTCTTGTTTACTAATAAAATACTTGTAAAAATATATTGTTTTTCATTAAAATCACCAATTTTCCACACAAGTATTGTTTCAAAGCATCGTATCCCCTATCGTGAGGAAATTATCAAAAGAACACTTTCACTCGCGTGTTTGGGGGTAGATATCGGTACGCCCACGCATGTTCATTTATAAACTGTGTAAAGAAGCAATCAGTAACTAAAACATCTCATCGGGGTTGGCCAAACTTTCCCCATGCGGAATTTCAAGAGTTTAGTAAGTATGTAGAAACCAGGGTTTTTACACACAGAGCCGAAATAGAGTTTTTCTCTTCCCCTCAGCCACCTTGGTACAGGGTTATAACATGTGAGCCCATCGAGCTTAGCACACGTATTTAGCCCAATATAATCGATTATTGAACCCACATCCTTAGCATTGCGCTGAGTTAAGACGTTGGAAACGTTGACAAAAGAGTCAATTCTTGGCACTGAGTTAGCCTGGCCAGTTCGATGTGAAGGTGACAAAGTTTTCAACAACACACAACCTCCTCAGTTTACAAGCTTGACTAATCATACCATCTTTCTAAGGCGTATGTGCTATGACCGTATGGTCGTCACCGGTGATAAACATGATGCCAAGTGCCTTTTCCTCAAACAGGTCATATATCTCACCCCAAGCTAGCACGTCTCTGTGAGGTATGGGAACTCAATGACTTCGCCGTCGACTGTAGGGATATGTGGTCTACACTCGTCGCCAGATAGTGTAACCATTTTATCGACACATTCGACGCGAATGTATGCAGCACGGTCGCAGAGACCAAGGGCCGCATCGATCTTAAGCAACCTATGGTGGAAAGACACAACAGAAACCTGTATCTTGTCAATGTTACCTACTATACACGCCAAGTCACTCATTTGCACTATTACATGCTCGATTGAGAGCTCAAAACAATTTTACTAACGCATCTATGGGACGTTGTAGAAAAGCCCTTGAATGGTTATATGCAACATTCTTTCAATAATTTATAAGTTTTTGTCACAAATAACATTTTTGTGTGTATTATTCCTTTCAAGCATGTCTCAACTTGCTTAGAAGGTAGTCAAACTCCTACCTCACCTAAAAACTTTAAATAATCACCTTCGTGGTGATGTTATATCAGGGTTTCACAATTGCCTTCAGGGAATGCGATGATCTCGGAGCCACCCGAAGCCGTGTCATGGAACGATGGGGAGCATTGTACATAGCTGCGAAGCTATGGTAATTGAACCTTGGTATGAAACATTACTCGCCTGCTGGGTACACCTTATGGCTTAGGTGAAAACGTCCACTACGCAGCTATCCTTTAAACGGCCAATACGCAGCTGTACTTAGATGTTTTGTTCCAATTCGGTATATGACGATGCTAATTGGACCTTGGTATGATAAATTGAAAACATTTCAGATTATCTTTATGAGTTAGAATAAAACACCTACTACGCCGATGACCTTTATACCATTCTGTGTTCATATTTTGGGTATGCTAATGGTAATTGAACCCCTGTATATTACATTACTAATTTACCTGATATGTATTACGATTCACGAAAATCCAGCTACTACACAGTTGTTCCTTAAGCCCTTATTGTTCAAAAAATTTCTGGTATGGTAATGGTAAACAAACCTTTGTACGGCACATTACTCGTGTACCCGATATTTATTTCCCTTAGAGAAAAATCGCCTGCTTCGCAGTTGTCCCTTAAGCCTTTCTTGTCCAATTTTATGGTTTGGTAGTGGTATTTGAAACTTAGTACGGCTCGTTACCCGTTTACCTTATATGTCTTACGATTTAAAAAAAACTACTGCGCAGTTGTTCCTTAAACTCATCTGGTTCCGATTTCTGTAATAGTAATGGTAATTGAACCTTGGTATACATTTGTAATTTTTTTTAAAGTGGCCCTGATTCCGTCCCCTATGTTTCATTTTAAATTATGCAAAGATAACATGTAAAAAAAAGTTTGAGACACAAATAACATTAAGAAATATTTAATTAATAATTTATTGAACAAATAAAGATAAAAACTTCTCTTAGTAAAATATTATTTAAAAAGTTAAATCGAAAGTAAAATTGAAAAATACAAATGTAAAAGTAAAATCCAAAATCAAAAGAGTTGCATTCTATTACAGAATACTTCAACTTTCGGTCAATAGCTTATCTCATTAGATTATCAGTTACATATCCAAACAATTGTCGTATATGAACTGATTCTTTATTTCCCACTAAGTGCACAACTCGTGGCACCATTGGTAACACTTCCTGCATGAGATGCATTTCTCGCCGCATTTGTTACAAGAAAATTGTTTCCTACAAAATTGGCAAATGACATCGTCAATTTCTATCCTGAATAGTGGCCATCTAAGACAAGAACAATTGGATTTTCTTTGGATGGTTTCATTACGATAGTGAAACGTTCCAGCCACTTGTAAAAAAAGGGAGCCACTGATCCATCAACTTCCAGAGACTCCACCTATCGAACCAAGAGGTCCTTCATCTAGTATTTCTACCTGCCACTGCTTCTGAGGAAAGATTAAGCTAAGGGTAACGAACTACCCTGTTTCAGACATGCAGCAGACTGCAGTGGTGGCCGCTCCTCGTTTAGCAGAAGCCGGCTTGTGTACTTCTTTTTATCCCCTTCGGCTGTTATTATTATAGTTGTTTTATGCTGTATAACAGATATGCCTGTCTCATCAACATTAAATATTCTAGAAAGATTAAAATTAATAGCTTCCGTATGTATATAGGGGAAAAAAACCTTTTGAACACTTTCACGGTTGAATTCTTGAATTCTAGCAAACGATAAATTTTGTGATTTTCTAACTGAAAGATGTGAGTGCCTTTTCAAGAAAAGACGCTTCCATTTTCAGCCAGCCCGTCCTGTCTCTGTAGATAAAGGGTAAGAAAGATTGTTCATGATAGCTAAATGGTAAGCCATCCTCTTAAGATCTGCAAGAGTAATTCTATAGTAGTTACTTTGCATGTCCATAAAATAATAGAACAGCAATTTTTCAACATACACAAAAACCTAAATTGTATCCACTCTGAATGGTATCCATTCCAACAGTTTTGTAATAAACTTCCTTTGTAAAAATCCTTAATTGTATCCTCCCGAATTATATCCACACAAACCTGCATTGTATCCACTCTGAATAATATTCATTCAGACATTTTTGTAATAAACTGCTTTTGTGAAAATCCCGAATTGCATCCACTAGAATTATATACACAAAAACCTGAATCGTATCCACTTTGAATGATAACCATTCAGACAGTTTTGAAATAAACGCCTTTTAAGAAAAAACCGGAATCGTATTCATAAATGGCCGACTTGAGGTTTAACAGAAAGAACGTTTAACGTAAAAGCTTCGTCACACTTCTGGTAGAGCGCAACAGGATGGAGTCTTCTTACTTACTACTTGTATACTAAAGTACAGCCAAATAACTATGTTAATTCAATCAAATTATTTAAATAAGTTTAAGTAATTATTTGAAGTTCGTGAACTCCAATAAGGTTGCCAAGATTACAAAAAATATTAAAAGGCATTGCATTCTAAATTATTTCTGGTTTCCAATAAAACACATTGCTGCAATTAGTTTTTATTTTACTTAACATGTATTGTAGGGTAAGGAATGTGCTGCAGAGTATATTCGTATACTATATCAGCCAGCTCTGCTCGATTATACACCTTAGGCCAGGGGAACAGAAGTTAAACGAATTAGCACGCCTTTTAGACAATATAAACAAATTGTTTGCAGTAAACATTGATAACATTTTACTTTATTTTACTGTTATTTATAGATATTGCCTATATTTATATTAATATTATCAGCGTTCACCATAGTTTTTTATTTACTTGAAGATGCTTCAGAAATTCATTTGTAAGCAAATCAAGATATACGTGAATTTAGACTAAGTTTGTCATTAGTGCTCTAATTCTCTTTTAAAGTAGGCTGTAAAAGTATTTTCTTAAACATGAAGTATTCAATCTCTTTAAAGATTGTAGTGCATTCTTGGCTATTAATTTACAACCATATTTAACTTGTAAGATTCTTTTTCAGGGTAATATATTTTAGAGCACGTATCGACTTCGATAATTTTAAAGATAAAAATCTTTTATTTTACTTGCAAACAGACTTTAGCCACTATGTTAAAATTTGAATATTGAAAATCTAGCTTTAATTTATTCAAAGCTAGTGAGAAATGAGACACTTTTGATAAATTCTGGCAAGAATTTTTATTAATGTGAATTGGCAGTACTGCTTTGCTCAAGTACTATGCTCAGTTAGCTCTAGTGATGGGAAGAATCGAGTAAAAGTAGTCGACTACACCTTTTGTGTATCGTAATTGGCTGTACTCGATTCTTTCATAAATACTCAAGTAAAAGTAGTTGGGCCGTGTTATTCTTTTAATTGTTCCTTTTCTTTATCTTCATATATAATACACAATATTGGTTGGCATGTTTAACGTGTTATTTTAAGACAAAATTTTTTTTCCCATAGAGTTCATTTTTCAGTTATAGTATTATCAGCGCACGATTTAGAACAACATTCAATCCCTATTAGACATTTTATCAATTATACATCTGCGACCCTATCGGGAATGGAACTCAGGACACCTAGCCCGGTTGGAACACGCATTACCAACTGTGGTAGTGTTGAATTTATGCTAGGTGATTCGTTAGAGATTCGAGCCCCAACCTGATTACTAACGGTGACAATATAATGAGGGTCGTACTCCTTAGATCGATTGACCCCCTGGTGAGGGTAACAGGTTTCTTCAGTCGGAAACAAATAAATGGCATGGTAGTTTATTTATTGTGGTTGTACATAAAATATACTTTGAAACATTTAATATTTTATCGGCAATTGTAACACAATCCAGTCTATTGAACTGTACTAACGAAGAAGTAAAATATCAATTTTATGTGAATGATAAGAGCTGGCATATCTCTTCAGTGTTCAGTGTCACAACTGTCTAAAGTGACACGCTCTTCAAGACAGGGTACGGTGCAAATCAAGATAAACAGTCTGCAACTTAAAAACACCACCTTATATAACTTATTATTTTTCATAAATAAGCCTGAACTATTTTTTAAATATCTAAAACATAAAATAGGTATTCATTTCGAATCAAAATTTAAAAAAAATCTTACAAGACAATTTTCATGTTTTCCTATAAACATTTATGAAGTATGAAAGTTATTGAATTTGTTCCAAATCCCATGTGAATTATATTATCTATTTCAATCTTTGCAGGCGATGTTCATTTCAATTATTACAACCGATATAAAATTACTGTATTTCTCACATTAGTGGAGCTATAGTTATGGCGTGATATTTATATGTAGACTCTTGAAACTGAGAGACAATGTTAATTTTCATATTTTTGGGGAAAACAAAGTGGTTTAAAAAGTAGTTTTTAAGTATATATTGCTTTCACTAGATGCATCAAAGAATGTTGTATAATAAACTATAGGTGCTTATTTTGTATAAATAATTGTGTTCATTTTTGAGCTACACGATTGCAACTCCGCTGGTTAGAAAAAATGTAGCATTCACGAGGAAACTAATTAAATAGAAAGAGATGTGTCTATAAGCGCATCCACTGCAATTTAAGAGTGAAATGACCTATTGATATTTATTATTTGGTTCATAAATTTAGAAAGTTATTGTACATATTTATGATATTTAGGAATTTTAGTAACTATTCATCACACGAAGTATAATATAGCTTGGCATATATTAAATATTTGCATAAAATAGTAATGTATATCCCAATGGCTTATCAAGTTTAAAGAGAAAAAGAAATACCCAAAGGTTTCTCTCTTTCTCACGCATTGTAAAACAGACGACAGCTCAAAAATTTCAGACACAAACATCCAAATCAAATTGATCATTGGCTGTTTTGATCTGTGTTAGTCTAGGCCACAGAGAAGGATAGAACAGAGCCCCAGCCCCTAGGTTAAAAATGTTGCACTCCATTTCGAGGCTTTACTCCCTCAACGTTGGGATCGTTAGGTGCGACCCCCAGTGACTACAGCGCAATCAAGTGAGCATTTTTGAAACGACTCACTTTAAACTCGAATGTACTAAAAGGCAGATACAAAATATGAGCTCCTGTCGGCTGGTGGTCACCTAGCAAGCTTCAAGTAGCACCCTCTCCCTCCCCCGCCCCTGTCTCTAACTCCCAGCCCCTCGTCATAAAGTACCCTAATCTTGCCACACAAATAAGTTTACTCTGACTGCACATTACAAAGGAAACCTGAAACACAATGAACCTTTTTTTTAAAACTAAGGGACTGGCTGTCAACTGCAATTATTTATTAAGGATTACTGAGAATAATTGCAGACGCTTAGAAATACCAATCTATGTAAGAAGTAGTTAGATATTTTGAAATACTGTTTTCATCAAAATGAGGGTGAAAGTTCGGACCAGTTAAAAAGTTTAAATTTTAATTCTAAAGTTTTAAAAAAATCGTGAAATATCTTATATATAATCATGTAAAACAATTCTACAATTTGTGACCCTATCAAAATATGACTTTATTTGATAGAGGAAGGCAAGATAGAGGTGTCAAACTATTTGCTTTAATCTTAGAAGTACACATTTACACATAAATTTTTTTTTAACTTTAAATTCTAAATTCAAGCTTTCTAGCCAGTCAGAGAAACCTAATTATAATGTTTGCCAGGATTTTGTTGAAAACTATGTTTAAAAATATCAAACCCCTTCTTAAATATCCGGGATTTCTAAACGTGTGCGCGGGTCTCAGTGCTCTCACATTTAGTGCCCAACTTTGAGTATCCTCAACTGGGATAATTTTTGAGCACATCTTTATTAAAACACATTTTTTAATTGAAAATAAAGATATTGATGGTTTTAAAACCATACATATATGTTTAGAAACCATTGTTTTCGTAATTTTTCTATAAACTGTATTAAACATAATTTTCTAAAAATGTGTTCATTCAAAGTTACTTTTGTTGATATTTATGTACACTCTAGTGCCAGTACATACAAATAGTGATGATATATCCTGTGGAGATAAGGTTGAAAGTATGAATATAAATAAAATGACTTAAACAATCATTTGAAAAAAGAATTAGAATCCTAAGCTTTGAAAAATTTAAGTTCTCCAAACGTTAATATAAGCTTACATACTCATCCAAAACCAACTATATCAAAACTTTGTCAAACATAAACCGAATATAACACATTACATTTTAGGGATTGGGGACTACTTCTAAACAGATTAAACCAATACCATTTTAGAAAACATTCTAAACTAGTTGAAAGTAAGAAATGGATTTGATTTAGAATTTAAGACTTAAGATATATTGCTCAAAAATATATAGAAAGAATTGATTGATACAATTTGTTAAGTTAATTGATGTAATAAAATAAAATATCAGATCAAAATGTAATTTCTCGAACTACTCCTAAATCAGTCAACATCTCACTGTTGTACCAACACTTAGTGTCCTTCACAACGACTTTTGTAGGTTTGTTTGTATAATAATTCCTATTCCTTTTATGAATGTATTATTGGACAGCAGTAATTCTCATCTATTGTAACTCTTTAATATTATTCTGTCTTCATGATTTTTTAATTTCGTTTTACAGTTACCCATTATTATGACACCTATGTGTCGAAACATGTCGGATTGAGTATTCCAGTATTTTTTCAATGCTGTAAATTCAAAAAGAGTAACGGGACAAACAATAACAGATACGACTTAGAATATTGCAATATTATATAAATCAATTATATCCGTTTCAAATTGGTTAACCTATAAATTAAAATTTTATAGTGTCAACTCTAATATCTATACATAATTTAAGCATTGTTTCATTAAATATTGTATATCTTAAAGTCGTATATTAATACTCAGTCATTTAATCATAACCTATTTGCAGATGTTAACCTTTAAACCCAAAATTTGTATAGTTTGAATTCTGAACTTACATGTACTTGAACTTTGATTTGTCTAACCTATTTTGGTATCTGTAAGTTCTAAACATTTTAACGTGTTTTTATGTATTTTAGACTTATCATCCATCACCTTATATACTGCTAAATTAATGATGAATTATCTATTAAATGTGTAAAGTTTTCATTATTTGACAATATGTTATTACCATAAGTTAACCTAATTTTACATTTTGATCAGCAATTTTATTTTATTACATCAATTAACTTAACAAATTGTATCAATCAATTCTTTCTATATATTTTTGAGCAATATATCTAAGTTTTAAATTCTAAATCTAGATTAAACCAAGTTTAAATAATATAAGAGAATCATATCGAAACAAACTATTGAAATTAACAAGCTTTGTTGAACTTCCAACCAATTAAAAATACAAAACTTTAGCTAACTTAGCCAAACTGAATTTAACAAACACTTACACTACTCAACCTTGACTTGGCTAGATTTACTTATAATAATATTAGTAATATGTTGGAAGGATGTAGGTAAATAAACTAAATTCATGATAGCCATCTATGCGACTAGATCCTACAAATAAAAAAACAGTACATTGAAAAAAAAACTGATAGCAAAATGAGATACAAGTTCCAAAGTTAGCAAATGGCCCACTTAGTTTATTCACTATTGGAAGTTATTCCTTCCGGTTACGTTCGTGTTTAACGTCTGGAATAGTGGATAATCAAAGTATTCTGAAATTAGAAAAATTTCCAAGTGGCAAAGGAGAGGGCAACGTTGAGAACGGTGGGAAAGGGGGAGCGGGGAAGGAGTCTCCCAGGAAAATTTTAAACCTTAGGGTGATACTCAAGCCTTGAATCGAAGTTTTAGGCAACTGTATTTTTAAATCTCTTTGTTAATCCTGGATTTTTAAAGCTACAAGTGTTATTTGTTTTGACACTCACAATCATTGTTTGTAGGTAGACTATAAAGTTTTAGTTCGAAAAAAACTCAAGTGATCAAATTGAAAACATTAGCTAAAACTTAAAAATATCAGGCCTACAAAGTTGGATAGTCAGTACATATACAGTTAACATAAATCTCAATACTGATTTAAGTCATAATTTACTAATGTCTTTTTTCCCTAAAAGTAGAAAATTTGTAGGCAACTTACTGACGTCTGTTTGTCTGTTTTAGTTTTATTGTAAAATAAAAAAACATGTACTTTTATAATTATTTTAGTTGCTACACTTGTGGACCATGTAACCTTATCCTACGGTAGGTGTAAATAAATAAGACACATAATCTTTTATTTCAAATTAATCTATTATCATATTATATAGCAGCCACAATAAATCAAGTCAGCAAGAAGCTATCGGAATGGATTAGTCAGAATGAACCTAAGCAGTAACTTGGTAGTTTTTACCATTCTAACCATTTAAATTTATATTAGAATTTCGCACCTTCCTATAATCTTTAAAATCCTTGAAAAAGTAAATATAGAGCTAAATACTCAATATTGTGGTCCCACTCAAAACACGCCATGGCCCCCAGGTTGGAAACTAATGCTTTTTTATAACACATTTGGACGCAATATTTAACTAGTAAGCTCCATGAAATGTATAACTCGTTCATCACTTTATCAAAAAATTAGCAATTTAGCCATGTTTCTTTAAAACATTTTCAACTGTAAAATAAAGCAATAAAAATTGAATTTATAGTTATTTCTACAGTTTTTGACACCTGCTTTATAACTTTATGGAATTTGCCCTAAAATGTTAATACTGGTACGCGAATAAACTATTCAAAACGCATTGTAATTTAGTGCGTGAGGGTGAAGGGGCTTCCCCTGACATTTTATGCAATAACTGATGACAAATTCGAAACCAGCATTCTAAACATGGTTATACGGAATTTCATGCAAATCGAACACCATGTAAAAAAAATATTAAAAATGCACCCCAAATTTAAAAAGTTATAGGGGGAATAAAAACTATGTTTTTTTTTAGTGTAGCCTACTTAATCAAATGAAAACTTATAAGAGCTGTAACAATATAACATAGCCCTAAGTTACTCCTCTTTCTTCATTGTTGATTTGAGCCTAAATTGCTTTCATGAAAGCCTATTTTAATAAACATTGAACTAAGATACATCAGACCTATTAAAACTTGTATGGATACTTGCTAGAAAAATGAGTGTATTTCAGAAGTCAAACACTAACACTAACCTCAATGTCCTCATTTCATCTTAGTCAGAGTTCTCAATAAGAAAACAATAAAATGTTGCGTAACATTACCTGCATTTTTGTCTTAAAAATTTAATAAAGTCTTAATTAAGGCATTGTCTGTACAACATGATAATTTGAATCACAAAACTGTGACAGTTTAGCAGCCACGAAAGTCACAACTAAAAACACTAAGCCATAAATAAAACATTGCTGGCTGAGTGAAATTTTCCTTATGGGCAGCTCATGTTCCCTTATGATTCGTTTCCATACTGCATTCAGCATACACTCACCGGCCTTTGTCTCTGCCTACTGATAATTGCGCTACTAGACTACTTGGTTAACTAAGCTTTCTACAATCAACTAAATAAATAATCTACTTTCAAAGTTTGATGATTTTTGAAGTTGGGATTTTTTGTAGAGTAGAAATCAACAGTTGGGAAATTTTAAATTTGTCTGTAAAAATCTGTGGTTAAGGACTTACATAATATAAATTAATTGGGTAGAGAATAATCCTAGAATTTCCCAACTCAAGACCTCAAATCTCACAAAATTCACAGCTTCCAGGCTTTAAACCAACATTGTAGGGGTGACACCCCCAACACCCTCTCCCCTAGTTAATGCACCTGTATATAATAAGTTATATCACTTATATAAAAGAAAAATACAATTATAAGTTATATAATATATACCTGATGTATTTCAAATAAACCTTTGTGAAAAAACATATACTATTTTAAATTTCAGAGGTTTATATCTAATCAAGATATAACCTATAACTGATAAAACAATATAATTAATACATATTTTCTGTGCAAATATATCATCTATGTTCTCAATAACAATGGTTGGATCGTATATAGGAACAGGCTTAAGTCTACTTTCTAGTGTCTAAATATCTAGATACATCTAAAATAAACTGTACGAAGGACATTTATTATAAGACAGTTGCAACATTTACTAAAACTATTTTAATACATTCAACAGTGAAGCTAAATGCCACACTTGGTTTAAAGTGTCAATTCCGATCCACACATAAAAATATATTTACGTTTTTTCAATGTTGACAGCCCAAAAAAAGTTAATATTTATTTAAATACTGTCATTGTGTTATAACTATAGCTATGGTCATGGCATATAACATTTGAGATTTTTTTTAAACAAATTTAATCTAACCTTGACGTTACAGAGTAGTAACTTTATGTGTTAATTCAATAAGTTACCCAGTAAGATGACTGTATTGTTTAAAGGACGGTAACTTTAAGTATTTATAAATTTTTGAATCTGAAAAATTCTTTATAAATTATATCAAGATTTCTCAAAATAGTATCTTAACTTATGAAAGGTAGTGGCGGTCGTTAAAGCAGAATGAGTGTTCGTCCTATCAACTTTCTCGCCTCTCTTACTCTCACAAAATAGTATTATAAATAATTTTAGTATGCATATTCATAATATATTTAAGGCAGTGTTACAATTCAACCAAAGAAATATTTATACACATTTAAATTCGTATAAATTTCGTCTGAGTAGCCATTTTTATTTCTTATAATAGGATTCTTGTCAGATGTATTTTTTTTAAATACAAAAATCGAGGTATATATGTCCAATATATCAATTTAATTAAAAAAACCTTTCAGGGTCGGATCCAAAAGGGGTGCGCAATCTCCTCATGAAAAAAAAATAGTATAAATAATGATAATTAAAAACAAAAACAATTACTGTATATCTTTGGAAGAAAGAAAACGCTTACCTAATTTAAAGCACATGACCATTGAAGCGAAGTACCAGTTCTACTGTTATATAATAGCTCAACAATCAGATTTCAATTATTTCATCTTTTTACATTTTAATTGGTAATATTGTTAAATGTTCCTCCGACTGGTTCCGTGAGGGTGCCCAGGCTCTCTCTCTCGCTCCCCCTTCCCCCTAAAGGAAGTACTGGATCTGCTCTTGAACCCTTTAGAAGGGATAGTTAAATTTAGAAACAAAACTGTTTTTGTGCGGATTTTGCATACCAGTCAAAAGAGGGTTTTTATTATATTTTTACCTTACAACAGACAAAGACAGACATAGGGATAAGCTGTAGACAATTCTTTGAGAAGTACTTTTATTAGTATTTATGACGATGGGCTCTTTTAGTTTTGGAATTTCCCCATTTATTCGAAAATTGTATTTTATTTTAATACCTTAACAATATTTGTTGACAATGCGTTTCAATTTATGATTTGAGAACCAAAATATAACAGGATTTCACTTATTTTCTAACCAGTAGTCCTCCTGGAGCGACCGAGTTAAGTTAAAGTTCAAGTGTATAAATTATTTGTGAATGAAAATAATTAGTCTTCATTTGAAAATATTTAGTACATTTATTTACAGAGTTCAACTTTGATATTCAAACATGTGTTGTGGATAAAAGCTGGAAAAGTTTTATTCTACGGCAGATGAGATTATGTTGGCTAATATTAGATAGCATAACAATACAGTGAATAATTAAAGTGACAGCGTTGTTTTTAGTTAAGTGTTTTTCATGGATAGTTTATGTACTACTTATCATAAATAAGTGTTATTATAAAATAGTGTTTTATATACATGGTCTTAATAATTTTTTTCATATTATTATTCATAGGAAGTGTGTAGAGAAGTTTTATGTTTTCAACTCGGTGACTTAAGTTATTAATATTATAATTTATTTTACTATGCCAATGTTATACTACAAACCCGATGCCGTATTTAGAAAGTAATTTAACTGTCGTAGTATAATATTTTTTTAAATTAGCAATGCCTCGATACTGTGCATATAAAAACTGCAATGCAAATTCGATAACGTACAAGAACAGACACTTTTATTCATTTCCAGTTAATGAGAATAATACAGTAGATATTTGGATTCAAAATTGTAATAAAATTAGTTTCCTTGATTTATCAGACAATAAATTAAAAAACAAATCAGTATGTGACGTACATTTTAAACCCAACTGTTTTATAAATGCAAGTACCTAATATAGGATTTGTAAATCATCTGTGCCCACAGAAGATGGTAATCTCGCAACAGTTCCAAACCTTCCCGCGTTGTCACCTCAAAAACTTAACAATATTGAATCTTTACTTGGTGTTTCCAACCGAGCACAATTACCTATTACCCCCACAAAAGTTTTCAATCCCTCACAACCCACGAGTAGTAAGCTAGAAACCGAACTAACTCCACGAAAAATCAAACTAAGGAAAACTATATGTAGCCAGAAAAAATTACTTTCTTTAAAAAGAGCTTCAATAAGTAGGTTAAAAAACACCAATCAGATAATCTCGGGAAAAGATGTGGCTCTAATAGCAAAAGAAAAATTCCCTCCTACAGCCGCAACATTTTTAGCAATGCAATTTCAGCATACTGCAAATACCTCTTACACTAAAGACGAGAAAGAGTTTGCGTTATCTTGTTATTATAAATCTCCGGCACTCTACGTGCATTTGAAAGAAATGGGACTTAAACTTCCGAGTGTTTCTTCTATTTCCGCTTGGATAAATTCAATTCCAATGAAAACAGGAACCATCGAAAAACTACTTCATCAACTTGCCATGAAAGTGGAAAGCATATCTGATCCTCTTGACAAACAAGTTGTTTTGATGTTTGACGAGATGAGTATCAGAATGTTCCTACAGTACAATCAAAAGAATGACAGGATTGAAGGAATTCAAGATCTTGGGTCACAGGGTCGGAGTTCATCATCTGCAAAGCAAGCTTTGGTGTTTATGATACGCGGTCTTTTTATTCCATGGAAGCTTCCTGTGTCCTACTACTTTGCGTCTTCTAATGTTAAGAGCATTAACTTAAAGCCTATGATTGAAGAGAATTTGGAAAATTTAAATAAAGTTGGATTGAGGGTACGAGCTCTTGTGTGTGATCAAGGCTCTAATAACAGGGCTGCTTTAAACAAGCTTGGTGTAACAGAAGAAAACATGTACATTGTTACCAACGAAAAGAAAGTTCACGTCATTCATGATGTTCCCCATCTAATAAAAAATGTTAGAAATCATCTAATTTCTAAAGACATTCAGTTTGAGGACCGCAGGGCTTCGTGGAAGGATATTGAAAAAGTGTATGAACTTGACAATTGCCCTCAGGTGGAAGGTGGAATACCAAAAGCAAGAGCTCTAGTAAAAATTAGACAGATACACGTTTCACCAAAGAATTTTCAAAAAATGGCCGTCAAGTATGCGACACAAGTTTTAAGTCATTCCATGGAATCTGCCATTTTAACAGCCGTTTCCACAAAACAGCTAATTTCAGACACTGCCCTGGGCACTGCTGAATTTGCAGGGAGAATTAATAATGTATTTGATGCACTAAATTCTAAAACTCTTCATAGTGGTAATCCATTCTCCCGCGCTTTAAGTGAAATAAATCCTCAAGTGGAAGAGTATCTTAAAGATGCAGCTGAATTTGTGGATTCCTGGAAAGTTGTTGGGGGTAAGAGAAATGCAAAACCGTTTTGTTTTACAGGTCTTAGTAATTCAATCAGGAGCACTCTTTGTTTGTGGTCGGAACTAAAACAGGAAAATATTTCGTTTCTTATGACTTCAAAATTGAATCAGGATCCAATTGAAAATTTATTTTCAATTTTAAGACAGAGAGGAGGATGTAATCCTAATCCTTCTGCTCTTCAGTTCAAGGCTCATCTTAAAGCATTCATGAGCAGCAATTTGCTTAAACCTTCACGATCTTCAAACTGTGAGCCTGATAACGAAGAGACAATGACTTTAAATGAGGTATTTCCACCGATCGTAAAAGAAAATGTTATTTATTCAGAAGTTTTTGCAGAACAAATATTGGAAGATTCCTATGAAAGTGGTGGTATGGAGGATGACAGCACAACTACAGCTTGTGTTAATTCAGTTGTTGACAAACCTCCTACATTAGTCTCTTGCTCTGTCAGGTAAGCTAAGTATACTTAAGCTATTTACTAAGTATATATCTCATAGTATTAATATTTTCCTAATTATAGGCAAATATATTGTTAAATGGAGCTTTAGGAAATTGATTGGTAAGCTCTTTGATGGACCGAGATGTTCCTCCTTTGTTATTGTTTCTGTAACAGTGTATCTTATTACTTTGGTGGATTTTTACAAGTGTCGTTTATTTAGTTTCACATATCTTACAAATTTTAAGCAAATATCTTTATCTCTGATCTGTTTGATTGTACTCTGTGGAATGCACCTAAAAATTATTTTTTAATATTATATAGTTAACTTTGTGTTTACAAGTAGGCCCACACTCTAGTTAACTATGGCTACACAAATAATAATTGTGATTGTTGGGTATTCATCATAAGAACCAGGGAGACATAAATACACTTAGTACGTTAGTACTTATATTGTTTTGTAGTTGTGGAAGAATGAAAAATAGTAGTACCTCGCTTATTTATATGCAAACCTTTCATTCTAACAAGTTCCAATGCTTTGACTAATAAAAAACTACTATATAAGCCCTACTTGAACAATTAATCAAAAAAGAGCAATGTAGACCACATAATATGGCCATTGTGTAGGCCTAACACGTTATGTGTATGTACCCAAACTATTCATTCTATCAAAAATAGGAATTCTGTGGAATTAGGGCTCTCCTAATGACACCATGGATGAAACTATGTTGTTACTCAATTCTAAATAACCTCTTCATGTAGCTATGACAATAAGAGGTATTACTCCTGATGACATTCTATTATACCAGTGAAGCGCTAAATGTTGAAAACACTCATTCTATCACAGAAAATAAAAACTCTCGATTGTAATATATTTAATTTGAGACCGCTATCAGTTTTTTAAGTCCAGTCTATTGAGAGAGTGACGCCCTAAGGTGGGTCCTCCACATATGCGTGTCATTGTTGCATACCATCTAGTGATACGATACGGCTCAATACTGTATATTGTTTTGTTTCGTATCATCACTGAGTCTCCATATTAAAATGGAGGTCACGTGACTATGATACGTATAGAACTTGAGTGTTTAGTTCTAGTTATTCTGCAACAATGAGCACATCTCTCCACCCACGCATATTGTTTTCGCACTTTATTGAAATGATCAGGATGTTTTGGGTCCCAAATTAAGTAACTTTTACGGTATATTTCTATAAATCGTATGATCTCATTCTTACTCCACTCCGTTGGGCCAAAAATGTGTCCTTTACAATAAACGGAAAAAAGCCGTACTAAAAAAAATCAAATCTCTACACAAGGTTTCCGCCGGACGTCCTCGACCGACAAATGACCGATCGAGCCCATTGCGTATCTTTGCATCACTTTTGACACGACACTTTCAACAATTTCCCGTCTCCACTGATACGATACGCTGATACGCTATAAGTGGATACTCGGCTATAGACTCAAGGCGTGTTGCGGGCCACAGTCAAAATATTATTTTCTTTTTAGCAACGTGTCTTATTATCCGTTAGAGTTGTACGCTTATGTTTTAAAGAAATACATGTTATATTTAGAGGAAATGTACCCGCATTTGTATGGAGGAAGATTGGGAAAATATCGGAAAAACCTCCAACAGTACACCCGGCTGAGTTTCGAACCTCGATCTCCCCGTCATAGGCAGTCTAGTTCCCTGCGAGAGTAGCTGGTTAGACCATGCAGCCACTGAAGCGGCTCACAACCAATAGAAACATGTTTGCTCGCATTATAATATTCTATAACTTACTTTTTTTTGCGGCACGTGTTACTACCCCTACGGACTATGTACATTCTAATAAGGGAGTGTGAGAAACCGTCTAGGACAGTGGTTATCAAACTAGGCCTCCCGAAATTTTCCAAGGGGCTCGCCAAAATATTTATGTAATGGAGGATTTTTGCAGTACTTTATGAGAAAATGGGAATTTTTTACAACTGTTTATTGTCATACACTGAAATCTGGTGGTTGGTTATCTCGAGTTAGAACTAAGACAAGATTGTTATAATTTAAACACTAAGTTTTAGTTTTACTTACCAACCATCCCTTTCAAAAAGCAAAATGTATGCAAGATCAAATGTGGATCAAGGCTTTGGCCTAGTTGGCAGACATTTGCTCAAAATTGAACAGTTTAAACCTCTCCTTGCAGGGGTCAAATATTAACGCTTTTACTGTGCAAGACCGTATAGAGTCGTTCATTAAAAAATTAACTTTTGAGAAACATGTTTAATTAGCAATCAAACGGAGTGATTTGATACCCATCACGACTTCATGGTAGAAAATCAGCTTTCTTTGAACGAAAATTTAAAGAATGTGGTTATAGAACACTTGAATGGACTTGGAAAAACCTTGAAAGAATAGTTATCTCTCAACCATAATAACAATTCGATTCACAATACCTTGGAGGAGACAGCAGTTTTGAAAGTCTCCACATTAAGCGTGAGTGAAAAAGAGCAGCTTCTTGAAATGTTTACCGAGTTTGAATTAAAGGAAAGCTATACATCTTTGTCATTGGTTTCTGTTTAAGTTTAAAGGAGGAGTTCTCATTGTTAGAGAATAAAGCTATTATAGCTTTGTTAACATTTTATTTTTCTTCTTATGGCCTGACTTTAAAGTTTTGTGCCATCCAAAGCAAACGCATCCTTCTCACTAAGTCACGCGAAGAAGTGAGTAACTGTTAAAACCTTTAAAAATAAACGTAAACTTTAATCGACATGGAATTCTGTGATTAAAGGGGGGTATTTCAGTTATGTCAAAGCAGCACTTTCAAGTACCACTTTAAAAAACATGTGAAATCGGGTAATATTGTGACAGTAAAGATAAGAAAATTTCACTACAGTGCTTTGCTTATTTTATTTTAGTTTTAATTTTTAAAACCAATCTATAATTATTTGAACTTTTACTTAAGTAGTATCAATATTATTTGATTATATTTGGTAAGGTATCCCAAGTACCTACTGAGCTATAGTAGGTTAATTTAAAGGTATTAAGCATTTTAATTAAAGTTAATAACTAGATTTTATATAAATTTGATTTAAAATTAAGTGCGTGACTATGGATATTTTCCAGGAGGTTTGTGCAACTTAGATTTGTGAAAGGGGTTTGCGAATCGAGAAAGTTTGGGAACCGCTGGTCTAAGAGAAAGAAACCTCTCTGAATATCTAGTTGGAATTTGAACCCTGACCTCCCCAACATTGGCAAACTAAATCAGGCGTTTAATCCACGTAGCCACTAATGCGTAACTATAATATCTATTTGATGCTATGTATTTAAAATCATCAATGACCCGCCTCGGTGGCGTAGCTGGTTTTTCCTAAATAATTTTTCACTCTCCCTCCACGCAAATGTGGGTTCACTTCCTCTAATTTAACCTTCCGAATTCCTAATCCATTAGAGTAATTAGTACTTAAAAAGCGTATAACCCGAACGGATAGTAAGACGCGGTGGTAATTGGTAATTATTTTAAAAAAATGTATCCATGGAATAATTTAAAAATTGTTTTTTTTTTCCTGTGTAAATTTAAATTTCCACCCTCGTTTTTAAAGTTAAAACAAAAATACAGCGTAGTTTTAAATAGTTCCAAGTGTTTCTGTTATTTAAAACTATGTAGTAAACCCTAAAGTTAAACTCTTGTATTTTGTGTGAGTACATGGATGCAGGCCGGAGTGATATTAAGATATTACAGACAAACGGGCCGGTCAGCTATGTCTCGTGGGCCGTGAGTTTGTAAGCCCCGCCTTATCATTTGATCACTTAAGTGGATTCTGTCTGTTAGTGAAAGTTGAATCAGTTCGAAATTTTAGTTAATCATAAAGGGCTCATACATAAAAATACAATTATGTACAGTTTATTGAAGCAATTATTTAACATATACCCTACACTCTATTAATTTATCTTAAAAGTTCGCAAGCTTTCTTGTATTAATTACTATGATGTAGTAGTGTAGCTCATAAAGTAAGACTATAGTCTAGTCTGGTCTAGTATTGTCTAATCTAGTCTAGTCCATGAAAGTATTAGTGTCACCTTACAGTATAAACTAATTATACGTTACATAAATATTATTTTGATACGCGAGATACAAAATAAATAGGTATCTCAAACTGCTTTCCTATTCATTATCTTACATCTGTTATTAATGAATGGTACTTTAAATGGAAACTAATGAGTATAAAACTTTACAAATACAATTTTAACGTTATTTTATCTCCACTAATTAATATTCGATATTAATTTGTTTTATCTGTTCGATCTCTTAGATATGTTGCTGGGTATCTTACCTACAAGATAGAGCGGAAATTTCATTGTAAACTCTGCAAGAATACATTGACAAAGTCTGATGCCAACATGGAGTCAGGGCATGATTATTTAATTTTTCATAGAGCATATTTAAACAAAGGACAAGATGACTTAGGGAATCTCAAATCCCCTACAGATATGTTCACACACATCACGGACCTTATCCTAGAAACATTTATTGAGCAATTTCCTGATGTGCAACACCAAGAAGGTATTGTACATATAATGTTAGGAAATGCATTGAGGAAAATAAGGCTAATATACCCTCACTGGCTTAAACCATGCAAAAAGCACAAGCTATTTGCACTAAGCCACCTTCTTAAAGTTAGAATCCACAAACACTTGCAGTGGACTGCAAAAGTGAACATTCATTGTTTAGGGAAACCGACGCAAAAAATGAAGAACGTATTACACCAATAATTTCATCTCGTTGAGTGAATTTGGGAGAGTTGAGTACTTGTGACTAAGCTGATTTTGAGCCCAATTAAATTTAATAGCTTAACTGTGTTTTTCACATATTTCTATGAATCTAGACTATTGTATCTAAAGTAAGATTTGTAGCGTGTTCCATTTCGAAACGTTGAAATAATGTAAGGCTTTATAATTTGTATTAATTGTGATTGTGTTGCAAACAAAACCAGCTTTTTGGCTTAAACTTTAGGTTAAAAACTTTTTACTTTGAATATTAGGTTTAGATAGGAGTATGTTTAAATAAAACACTTTAGTTGTTAGTCTCTAAAAGCTCAAATATGTACTGTACCTAGCCAAACATTCTTCATAAGACTATATAACTATAGTTGATAAGTTAAAAATAAATACGGTATTCAAATAATGGGACATTATGGCAATATGAACTCGAAAACTTACATAAGTGGCCAATGTAATATCAACTACTTTTTCCTTCTTAAATTGTGATTATTTTACTCCATAGTGCCATTGAAAGTAGTTTTAAGAATGTATAGAAATATGTTTTCACCACTAAAATGTAAAGTGATTTGTGCTCATATTACGTAAATAGACACTTTTTACTTTCTCTAGACCACTTGAAGAAGGAAGTATTGTGATCGTAAAAAAATCTAGCTCAAAATGTTGATAAATGTCAACCTCCCAAAACTGATAAGTGCTTTTTGCTATGCTGTCTACCTGTGTGTCTATATCTAGGCCTAGAGCCGAAACAATTTTACTGGTCAGGCTAAAACTTAGTATCTAGGGTTTTTATAGGGTTCCCCCAAGGAGTTTTAAGAGTTAGCTATCTTACCCTAAATTGAGGGTAGCTTACTAAAGGGAAAAAAAAGAGAGAAAACAAGTTCTTGAAATCCGCTCTAACGATTTCTATTAAATGCCGTATCTGGCCATTGTTTATCATTTTAAACTAGATGGCCCTTCTAATCATCCCATGAACATAATTTTAAGGCAACTTTACATAAGCAGAAATTTCAATATTAATCTTATCTCCGCAAGTATTTGAGACACGAAATAACTCACTATGGTAAGGTTGTAGTAATATTATAATTTAAAAAAATCTTTACTTAAAATGTATTTTTATAAAACCAATAAGGGGCTGTCCATAAATTACGAAAGGCTTTTTTTCATTAGATTTTTCCCAATTCCTCCCAAACCCCCCTCACGTAGGGGATCGTAAGATTTTTCGTTCTCCTCTCCCGCCTTCCGATCTTACGTAATTCTTTTTACGATTTGGTAAATTATATTATTTTATGACATAAGGATTGGGGATACGAAAGTCAAGAATACTTTATGCAGTAAAATTAGGTGTAGCACATCATAAGTAAATGACAGTTTATGTATAGACTACGCTTCAACGCCATGTGTCATCACTAGGTGCAAACATTTTGACCGTGCGTCTGTAGAAGTTTTTTTTATATAGATTATGTCTCGCCATAAACATTGATAAAAATTCTTACGTATGATGGATTCTGCCCACCCCCATGAAAACATAAGAAAATACTGATCACCCCCACCCTAAAAGATCCTTACGTAATTTATGGATGGTCCTTAGCTTCCGAGCGATTGGCAAATATATTCTTTTAAAGTAAGATCTCAGAAATCGGGATTTGATTACTATGCTTTTTGATGAACAATATGTTTCTGTAAAATATGAATAATACCCAATATGTTTCTTTCATATATGCCTTTTGGCGGAGCGTGGTGCTCTTTTTTCCCATCATGTTGGTATTGCTAGTTACTGGCCTTATTAATATGGTAACTAGTTAATACTACACACATTATAAACTAGTTTGTAGTTTCGTTTTTATTACAACATTATTTCTCGCTTAGTGGATACCAAAACTGATATCATAGAAGAATTATCTATTAGAAACATTTATCTACGGCTAATTTAAGCCAAATAGTACCTTTAAACTGCTATTTAAAAAATACTATATCTAAATGTTAGGAGTATTAAGGTCCTCGCACACCGGCATAGTATCGTATACGTTGTATCATTGCCGCGACGGTCCCGCTGTCCTAACAGCTTGTTTCCCCCACCACACCCTACAATTCTCATCAGAGCAGTGCAGTTAAAAGAAGCGAGTGTATTGTGGCTGTTCTGTTAATTATAATGAGTGATACCTTGTCTTCTTCCTCTGATGAGGACATTGTGGTAGCGGCTATGTTGCTGGAGCCAGAGAAAAATAAATGGATAAATTATATCAATAAGAAAATAAAAGTCTTTGGTGTTTTTTACACTGTTTGAGGATTTAATCCACGAGAATAACAAGTTTTTCGAATACTCTAGTTAGAGGTTGGCGCATTTGCTGTTGAGGAACATCATGAGAAAAAAACATAGAAGGATGAAGATTGACTGTGGTGGGAGATGGTTTCTGTTGTGGAACATCACAAGCAGAAAACATAGGAGAATAACAGATGAATGCAGTGGGATGCGGTTGCTCTTGAACATCAAGATCTGGAAGCATTGGGGGCCGAAGGTTGAATGCAGAGGGAGGCTGTGGCTGTTGAGGAGGCATATAAAGTTGATGATGGGAAGCAAGAGGATACATTGATTGTTGAGGGAGTGACTAAGGAACATTTTGATGTAGTAGAGGTATCATGGGTAGCTGATCGTTGGATGTATGGGGTTGCAATGCTTGTTGAGGGTAAAAATGAAAATGTCCAGGGTAATAGCTGGATTCGCGTTCTAATACTTTTCTCTCATACCGAGAGACCAAGTTAAATATTTCAGCCTTAGCAGATATTTGAAATTATTTGGGCAACTGTCGAAATGGTTCTTCAATGGCTGAAAAAGACTTAAGTGATGTGTGAGAGGAGTGTTTGAAAAGGGGTAGTGGGGGGTAGGCAACGGCTGCCATGACAGTATCGCAGGCTACGTATCTTTCCGTTTTCAAAGCGGGATGGAAAACCACGCACCGTACGTATACGATACTATGCTGGTGTGCGAGGACCTTAAAGAAACAAATTTGAGGATTTATTATGTTTTATCTCTTATAATAACTAAATATTGATATAATAATATCAAACGAGCGTGTATATCTGGGTATGAGACATTATTGTTTAAATTTCCAAACTACAAGGCCAATTTTTCCTGTAGAGACAATAAATGAGGTGAGGGAGTTTGTGATTTTGTTCTAAGAGCTTAATGGTTTCAAACATGTAATCCTAATTTTTTTTAGTAAAGGTTCCTTTTCAGCCCTAGACCAGAGATAGGACCGGATATTGTGAAATTCACCCAGTAAGGGATATAAAAGGGGCGTTGAAATTTTCAAAATTCACTGACCACACATCTTTTTAAATGGTGGCCTTGAAATTTAAAATGAACGTCTCTTTATAGAATTGGGTGAGAACAACTTTAGGGTTTTTCAAATTTCATTGCCTAAATTGCTATAAAGGGGCAAAAAGGGGTGGTAAATTCCATATACTCCAATCACGAAATTTTATATATAGAGGTTTATCAAGTGGCAGAATAAGAATATGAAATTAATTTATGTACGGCATCCACATGATGGGTCCCGAGGTGCGTGGGAGAAAAGCGGGTGGGGTGTCAAGACTACCAAAACTAATATGAATAACTACTTTACAGGGTGGTAGAAGATTGAAATTATGCAAATATCCAATGGGACCACTCCAAATAATTATAAATTATGAACATTTTTATTTAATATGTGGGACCCTGGGAAATAGGGTAGGTGATATAAACAGACTAAAAATGTTTAATGTGTGCTAGAAAATTTCAGTTTGACAGTCGGTTAGGAGGAAAACTCCAACCAAAAACATCTAAAATCAAAATTAAAGGTAGAAAAATGAGTTTTAAAATTTATAAAACTAATAGAAACAACTAATTTCCAGTGAGGTAGAAGATTGAAATTTGGAAGTAAAGTAAAGGAACCTTGCTAAACAACTATCAGTATGTACATTTTTAATTTTAAACGGGATCTGGGAAATATGGGGAAGGGGGTGTGGGTTATATAAATAAAAACAACTTTTAACTGTGATAGAATATTTAAATTTGGCAAGTATGAAGAAGGAGCTTTCATAAGTAACCAAATAAATCTTAATATTATTTGAAATTTCTAAGCGGTAGTTGAAGAACTGGCAGGTGAAGGCGACGTGCTCAACATTTTTATAACTTATACATTCAGCTATTTCTTTGTGTGGCAGATAATTCAAATTCATAGGTATAGATACTACACTAAATAAATGTAAAAAATTGAAAATTTTAAATTTTAAACTTAGACAATGGGAATTGGGGGAGGGGCTAGTTACAGCTAGAAATATGCCATTTCTCTCATGTTAACAATCTAACAATATGACGTTATAAGACGTCACTAGACGTTTATGAGTAAACAATAATTAGCGTTAACTATGGTTACGACAGTTTGTATTACGATACTAACAAAAATTTCTCATTCCTTAAACAATTTGAAAAGTATTTTGGAATACTGCATTTAAGGTGCCACCGACTTGTATCAGTACAAATAATTACCACTCCGTAACTTATACCTTCACATCATTCTATAACACCATAAGCAAAGGAAGGGGTAGACTGATTTTTTGGAGTTTGCGCATGAATCCAGCTGCTATGAGGAAAAACCACTAACATCTTTGTATTCAATTAGTGAAAATAGTGAACATTATAGAAAAATATATTTTTAAATTGTAATAATTATCACTTTGAAATATTTTAACTCATATTATTTTAAAAAAATCCGCTAGTGTTATTAATAGTGGGTTTCCCTCCAAATACCAAAAGGGCCTACATTCTGTGTAGGCTACCACCATTCAATCATGCGAGACCAAACTCGTCAATCTGTCGTTATAAACGTATGACCTTTTGCCACTAGTCAGCTGTCTGAACTTGCACGGCTACGATTTGAAACTACCCCCCCTTAAATCCCCTAATCAGCTATTTCCAATAATGGAGTCACGTCTAAGCTACTGTGCAGCTCCGAGAAGCAATCTACCCTATTCTAAATATATGGATAAAATTTGAATTAAGTTTTGCTGAGGAATAAATCTTGGAGCATAACTATTATTATATTTATGATAATAAATATAACCAGAATACTTTATTTTATGTTGTCACACTGAAGTAAAACAAAACACAGTGGATCCTTGCTACAAGGTCTTGTCAAGGTTTGCCTTAAAAGTTTTTTATTGAGTGGGTGAAATTAGTCAAGTCCCGAAAATACCTCCAGATAGAACTAGTCTCTAAATTTGTACCTCCGAATTTGTTGTTGCATAATGCAAGTTATTTTTATTCTATAATCTACATCTAAAACAAATAGAATAAATTACATCCATCATTCAACTTGAAAGTAAAATACAAACATGCACTATATGCTACTTATAAATAAATGTTTTATTGAAATTGATCCAACCAAGATCATTCAAACCCTCACCATTCCATTGGGCACATTACAAAAAAAAGTATCAGTCTCATCTTGTCTGGTTAGCAGAGCTACTGGGTGGTCGGGGTTCAAGTCCCATAGCTGGTGGAGGTGCTGAGGTTTTTCCTAAATGGTTTCCAGAATTACACTCCCCACCCAAAGAAAGGTTAGGTCCAGATCTTAATACCTTTATCATTTTCCTCCCTCTCCCGTTAGTGTGTAGATGCGAACAGACCGAACGGGAAGTAAGGCGTAGTACACCGGAGGAGGAGGGGGAGTTAGGGGAGGGTGTAGATAATTCAACATAATATGGAAACGTGCACGACGCTTCATAGACGTTAAATTAATAAGTATTCTACAAATCTTGTTCAACGATCCTAGGACAATATTTAACGAAAATGTTTGACGTTAGCAAGGTTTTAAAGAATTTCATGTAATAATTTATTTAACGGTTAAAGAGCATCACTGATTTTTTAAATATAAATATATTTATTTAGCCCCACGTCATATTACTACGCTAGTGTGCTAGGGTATGAGGAAGGTTGAACTTAGAGGAAGTTCACCCTACTAGGATTTTATCTCCGATCTCACTATTGGCATCCTGGTTTATTGCGATAGTGACGCCTTAAACAATGCGGCCACCAAAGTGGGTATATAAAGATTATATTGGTTCTAATAGCTGGATGGTTATAGGACGAAACTCTTCTAAGTTTCCAAACCAATTAGTGAAGATACAACATTGAAGATAGCAGTAGGCAGGCCCTACCTCCACTATATCCTCTGAACACTCAGACCTGTATCACACGGTCCAACATGAAGTGTGTTGTTGTATTTCAGGACCCGGTGTGTGACAATAGCCATGCCACGGCCCACTAAGAAAACTAGTGACCTACACGGTACTCTGGCGAGTCTATACACGGACCAGTTTCGTTGGGACATCCTCAAGAGCGCGACCGTGTTCCTTTTGGCCGTGAGACTGTACCGGCAGTTGGACGGTCTCCAGCTGCATCTGCCTCCCAGCTGGTGAACGCCCCTCATCCCCAAAGGGGTCCCTTGCGTCCATCGACCTACAACACCCCCTTCATAACAACCCGTATTTGTCTCAGCCTAGATTTATTTCCGTTAAGGTTAAATGGGTTTTCTCTCTACTCTAGTAATGTTGACGCGTGTAATATTTGCATCCGGATCAAAATAAAAAAAAATTAAATAAATAAGAGCGTTTTAATTTTCTCCCTAGTCTTAATTAAAGGCACGCATTTATAATGCATAACTAAGGAACAAATTGACTTACAAGCGAACTTAAATATGGGCAGAAACACCTAATACCCACTCGGACTATTTCTATTTTTTTAACCCGCCTTGGTGGCGTAGTTGGCTAACGCGCTTGTCGTGTTGAGCTCTACTACTGAGGACGGGGAGATCGAGGTTCGAATCTAGGTCGGGTGAACTGAGGGTGGTTTTTCCTAAATGGTTTTCCACTCTCCCTCCACGCAAATGCGGGTTCACTTCCTCTAATTCAACCTTCCCAATTCCTAATCCATTAGAGTAATTAGTACATAAAGCGTATAACCCGAACGGGCAGTAAGACGCGGTGCTAAATATTATTATCTATTTTTTTAGCACCGCGTCTACTGCCTGTTCAGGTTCTACGCGTATGTATTGATTACACTAATGGGTTTATGAATGAAGGTTGTATTTAGAGGAAATGTATCCGAATTTATGCGGAGGAAAAGTAGACAACCATTTTGGATAAACTACCCCCAGTACAACCGACCGTGTTTCAAACCTCGACCTCTCCGTTATCGGAAGTCTAGTCCAGGCCTTCTTAAACTGTGGGTCGCGAACACATGTGGGGTTGCGTTTACTAAATATGGGGGTCGCGAAAAATTTGGCAACAGTAAAAGTTTTATGAATATGCAACGAGCAAAAATTAATTCAAACTCAAACGCGTAATAAATCCCGAGAAGTTTCTAGCAACGCTCTCCCATGTTGTATCACGCGACTTCCCATCAGTATAAAATATTCAGCCAAGATTTAATTATGTATGTAAAAATAAACAAACACATATATCTCATTAGTATGTAAATTTGCTTTCGTCTTTAATAAATGGTAAAATTATATATATATATATATATAATTTTACATTATATATATATAATTTTACATTTTATATAAAATTATATATATATATAATTTTACATATAATTTTACATTATATATATATAATTTTACATTTTATATAAAATTATATATATATATATAATTTTACATTTTATATAAAATTATATATATATATATAATTTTACATTTTATATATATACCAAAGAATTGTCTTAAATAAATGTTATTATTTACTATCAGTAAATGTTTGATTTTTTTAACAATTTTATATGCCTATACGCCCGGGGTCACGAGAGGTAAAAGTTTAATAAGCTCTTGTCTAGTTTAATGTGAGAGTAGCGCCTTAAACAATGCGACCACCAACGCTATCCCCATTTAATTACATTTATGGATTAAGGAGGAGAAAGTTAGGATTTCAGAGGAAATGTACCAGATTTCGCATGAAGAGAGTGAAAAACTTTAAATTCCTGTTATTTCTCGTCCAGTATACACATATAATACACTAATGGGGTAAATAGGAGGGATGTGTAGCTTATAGGAAGCTTGCCCGTCATTTGCGTGAAAGGAGACTAGGAAACCCTCGGTACACTCAGTAGGATTCAAACACAGACCTCACCATCACATGCTATCCAGACAATATTAAACTGACGCCTTTGTCCACTTGGCCACCATGCTGAGATACAAACTAGAGGTCTACTTACGAGTGTAGGCAAGCCTAGCTATCCATGGGAACTGTCCCAGTCTCGCCGTTTGGCCCCCGATAATCCTTTCGTCCAGGGCCACCCCGCACTCACCCTCCCTGGGCAGGAGGGCCTTCTTCGACTCCTGTTGCCTTGTCAGGGTCAGCACGGGTCTCGCCCCAGAGGGGAAGGCAATGGAGGACCCACCCCCGTTAACCCTCCTCTCCGTTGAGAAGTCCCACTGGTAGGAGGCCGTGACGTAGTCGGTGGGACCCTCCTTGGAGGTAGCCGTGTGGCTATGGTCACCCATCGGGAAATTGCCAAGGGAAGGGCGATCACTGTTGTCCGGGCCCTCCTCCGCTGTCGGCTGATATTGATTCCCACGGGAGTGCGGCGTCGGAAAATGTATGATGGACGATGTTGTGGTCCTAGCCATCGTGGTTTCACTGGACTCCGTAAAGGATTCTTCAGAATAAAGGGGTGTCTTCTCCGTGTCAGGAACCAGGGTACCAGGGTGTTGAGGGGGGTGTCGGGAGGGGGACTTTGAGGGCTGCCGCGAGGGGTGGTGAAAAGTGGACTCTGAGGGTTGTTGAAAGGAAGATTCTGAAGAGTGGTGAAAAGGGGACTCTGAGAAGTGGCGAAGGGGAGATTCTGAGGGGTACTGGGAGGGATACTTTGAGGGGTGCTGGGAAGGGGACTTTGAAGGGTGCTGAGAGGGAGGGTGGTGGTCCCTTGGTAAACTTCCTCGTGTATCCTGATTATTCTTGTCTAAATTATGGCGGTGGCTGTAGAACTGGGGTGGTCTTGTTGTGGGATGAAAGGGTGTAAAGTCTCCTGAGGGAGTCTCGGAGCTGCCGTCAGGACAGTTGTATCTCCGCTGATGGACCGGCTCTCCGAGTCTCCTGGCAAACTCTGCAGGGATAATATGGCCGCAAGGGGTATCAGGAAACGTCTTGCTCTCGTCGTGGCCAGTCGTTTTACTCGTCATCGGATTAGAAGGAGCGTATTCGTATTCTCGAGACCCATGGTGCTCACCCCGCAGGTGGCGCAACCCGGCGTCGACAACCGGATCGTGGGGATGGCCTCCCCCTGCTGCTCTTCTTCTGCCAAGGGAAGATCCGTTGCCATCCCTCATTGTCTCCTGGAGGATCCTTGGACTGACACTTCCAGAAGGCAGGGAAGTATTGGCCAAAGTGTCATTTGTGTTGGGTCGAGGTTTGGTGTTGTCCTCATGTCTGAATGGAGTGTTCGCGACTATTCCACGATGAGGTATTCTCCTACCTGGTGGATCATCCTCGTGTGATCCAGAGTCATTATATTTCGATATATGAGGTATAGAAAGTCCAGGATAGTTGTTTCTTGTACTGTGTTGTTTAAAGAAGTCAGGATAGTCATTTCTTGCACTGTGTGGTATAAAAAGCTCAGGATTGTTGTTTATTGCACTGTGTGGTTTAGAGGGTTCAGGATAGTCATTACTCGCACTGAGTGGTACAAAGGTATCAGGATAGTCGTTCCTTGCACTGTGTGGTATAAAAAGCTCAGGATTGTTGTTTATTGCACTGTATGGTTTAGAGGGTTCAGGATAGTCGTTTCTCGCACTGTGTGGTATAAAGGTATCAGGATAGTCGTTCCTTGCACTGTGTGGTATAAAAAGCTCAGGATTGTTGTTTATTGCACTGTGTGGTTTAGAGGGTTCAGGATAGTCGTTTCTCGCACTGTGTGGCTTAGAGGGTTCAGGATAGTCGTTTCTCGCACTGTGTGGCTTAGAGGGTTCAGGATAGTCGTTTCTTTCACGATGGAGTACAGTGTGTTGACGGTGAGATATAGTATGTTCAGGATAGCTCTCTCCTATATTCCTCGTAAAATCCACTTTAGGATATCTAATATTCTCTTCTTTTGGATGATGTCCGGGGTATCCAGAGTAGCTGTCAGTACTACTATGAGAGATAATACGTTGAGGATAATCGGTTATAGCTCCATGTGGCTCGGCTACTTCTGGACAGTCATCCTCCTCCTCGCAGGATAGTTGAGGATAATCCTCGTCGATAGACAGTTCACTGTAGCCGTTACCTCGTACACGCGATGCAGAGTAAATTGCACCTTGTAAGCCGACAACCAAGCAGAGCGCGGCGAACAGAGTTGAGAGTAGCTGGAGCATTCTGTAACGAGGATCAACTTCCCACTGAGTCAATGGCGTAGTGTGACCATCGACTGCTATCACTGTGACGTCAACGTGTTGACCCAGCGTGACCCCCAGAAACGAGTGATTACGAGCGCCCGTAGCCTTACACACTGGTGGTCGTGAGGACTGAGGTATCAGCCTACCATTAGTCTGTATTTCTGATTGATGTAATAGGTCAAGGGTCTAATCTCAACTGGGTACTCGGAGAGATGGATGGTTTTTCACGTGTATTGTATATCTTAGGTCTCCTTACTAATGCGGGTGTATTGTACTTGAGAACACCCTCCTCATCCACAGTCCACAGAGTATCTATTTTAAAAAGCTGATAGCTATGGCTTGTACTACTTACCCTCCTCCCCCGTTTCAATATAGTATATAGTTTAGTTTCTGGCAGACAGCACTGTCCATTGTCCACCATCCATGTCATGTTCCCCAATATTATATAATCTAGTTGCTGGCAGACAGCACTGTCCACTGTTCCCCATCCAAGTCCTGTTCCCCTATATTATATAGTTTAGTTGCTGGCAGACAGCACTGTCCACTGACAACCCTCCAAGTCCTGCTCCCCTATATTATATAGTTTAGTTGCTGGCAGACAGCACTGTCCACTGACAACCCTCCAAGTCCTGCTCCCCTATATTATATAGTTTAGTTGCTGGCAGACAGCACTGTCCACTGACAACCCTCCAAGTCCTGCTCCCCTATATTATATAGTTTAGTTGCTGGCAGACAGCACTGTCCACTGACAACCCTCCAAGTCCTGCTCCCCTATATTATATAGTTTAGTTGCTGGCAGACAGCACTGTCCACTGACAACCCTCCAAGTCCTGCTCCCCTATATTATATAGTTTAGTTGCTGGCAGACAGCACTGTCCACTGACAACCCTCCAAGTCCTGCTCCCCTATATTATATAGTTTAGTTGCTGGCAGACAGCACTGTCCACTGACAACCCTCCAAGTCCTGCTCCCCTATATTATATAGTTTAGTTGCTGGCAGACAGCACTGTCCACTGACAACCCTCCAAGTCCTGCTCCCCTATATTATATAGTTTAGTTGCTGGCAGACAGCACTGTCCACTGACAACCCTCCAAGTCCTGCTCCCCTATATTATATAGTTTAGTTGCTGGCAGACAGCACTGTCCACTGACAACCCTCCAAGTCCTGCTCCCCTATATTATATAGTTTAGTTGCTGGCAGACAGCACTGTCCACGGACAACCCTCCAAGTCCTGTTCTCCAATATTATATAATTTAGTTGCTGGCAACCAGCACTGTCCACGGACAACCCTCCATGTCCTGTTCTCCAATATTATATAGTTTAGTTGCTGGCAACCAGCACTGTCCACGGACAACCCTCCAAGTCCTGTTCTCCAATATTATATAGTTTAGTTGCTGGCAACCAGCACTGTCCACTGACAACCCTCCAAGTCCTGCTCCCCTATATTATATAGTTTAGTTGCTGGCAGACAGCACTGTCCACGGACAACCCTCCAAGTCCTGTTCCCCAATATTATATAGTTTAGTTGCTGGCAACCAGCACTGTCCACTGACAACCCTCCAAGTCCTGTTCTCCAATATTATATAGTTTAGTTGCCGGCAACCAGCACTGTCCACTGCCAACCCTCCAAGTCCTGTTCCCCTATATTATATAGTTTAGTTGCTGGCAGACAGCACTGTCCACTGTCCACCATCCAAGTCCTGTTCCCCTATATTATATAGTTTAGTTGCTGGCAGACAGCACTGTCCACTGTCCCCCATCCAAGTCCTGTTCTCCAATATTATATAGTTTAGTTGCTGGCAACCAGTCATTGTCCACTGACAACCCTCCAAGTCCTGCTCCCCTATATTATATAGTTTAGTTGCTGGCAGACAGCACTGTCCACTGTCCCCCATCCAAGTCCTGTTCCCCTATATTATATAGTTTAGTTGCTGGCAGACAGCACTGTCCACTGTCCCCCATCCAAGTCCTGCTCCCCTATATTATATAGTTTAGTTGCTGGCAACCAGCACTGTCCACTGTCCCCCATCCAAGTCCTGCTCCCCTAAGCGTATAACCCGAACGATTAGTAAGACCCAATGCTAAGAAATATACCAAATCTTGTTTAACCTTCACACCTAATAGGTGAAATATTTGGCAGTACATACCTTAATGGTAACATTGTCTTTTCATATGAAATGAAACCAAACACCCGAGATGTCTCGGTATACGGACAGACATTTGTCAACTAATTTTAGAATTCATTTAGCACCACATTTAAAGCCCTCGATTCACACTATTATTGCAATATATATAGTAAATTTTTTGTAATAATATAGGATGTCTTATTTTTTGCACCAAATATTACTACTACCTGTTCAGGTTATACGCCTATGCACTGATTACATTAATCGGTTAGGGATTGGGAATATTTAATGTAGAGGAAGTACACCCATATTAGCATGGAAGGAGAGTGGAAAATTATTTATAAAAAAACCTCCCTCAATGCACCCGACTGGGATCGAACTCCGACCTCTCCGTCTTTGGCAGTCTAGCCTTACACGAGATTAGCGCCTTAGACCACGTGGTCACTGAAGCGGGTGCCAGTTCTACTGTTTTATATAAGGGCATACTATTTTATTGGTTTTTATCCCTAAGATGTTAAGTTCAAATTCTTTTTAAGCAATATAATGGCACAAAATATTTTTGTTTGTTTGTCTCAGAATTTTTAATGTTCATTGTGGCCCTTATGATCAAATTAGTTTTTACACGCCAGAGCCTATGGCATGAAAATAAACTGAGCTGTTGATGACAGGAAGATCGGGGTTAGAGTCCTGGTCGCGTACTTTTGGTATTTTCGTAACTGTCTTTGATATCTCGTTATAATGTCCCGTACACACTGGAGATGATTCCTTATATGCCAATTATTATTACTATTATATTATTATTATTGTTACCGTGTGTACAGGCAGTGTTCGACTAACCTTCACCACGACTTATTGCAAAACAAGTAGCTACCATGAAAATTTTTGCTTTTCAACTGATAGCGCGCAGGTCATGGTTGCCGAGATTGTTTAGCTACAGTAGCTCCATGGCTTCTTTGGTGCTGACTGAAAGATCGCAGCTGACAGCTGATGGCTTTGAAAAGTTATCAGACCAAATTATGTATCTCCTACGCCGAACCATATGATCTGCAAAAACATGTGTTTAGCAGCTGTCACTTCTGACATTCAAAATTTAGGTATATACCTAAGTGTTGACTGTCAGAAGTCAGCTGTGAACTGTCAGTCAGCACCAAAGAAACCACAGGGCTACTGTACAGACTCATACACAGAAGAGATCAAGTTATCTTACTTGAGTGTATTACACTGTCATATTTCTTCTATAGAAGAAAAATACTTATTTTATTAAATTTATGATAAAAGAGTTGACATCTCCTTTGATTAAAAAAATGTTATTACTTTAAATCACATTTTCTTCAAAGTGTATACAATAGGAGCATATATGTGATTACAAAAATGAACGCCAATCATGACTTTTAAAAATGTTGTCACCAAAATTGCCCTTTCAATGATAGAAGACAAACATACGTATGCTATAAACCACTTTGCATGTATAGGTTGATCTTTCAGACCTCGCCATTTTCTTCGATAAAAACCCCAAAGCATGTTTTATCACGTAAATCTGTTATAAAAGATTTTAGAAATATGTTCTTTTATAAAATATATTTGACGGATTGAATAGTGATTTCCTTAAATTTCAAACAAAACAAAAAACGAGAAACCTTTGTTTTGTAAAATAAAAATATATTCAGATTTTTTTTATACAGGATTAATTCGAAATCTACTGTAAAGTTTAATTCACACTAAACACAAACCATTTTCTGAAAAATCTTTTTATATTTTGTTGCATTAACTATTCTCAAAAAAAGGATTAACACAATGACCTTATGAATGCTCATCAAATATTCTGTAGAAGCAACTTCAATGATTATTTCGTGATAGGTGGCGTTTTTATTTTTATTATTAATATTGTATGGTAGTTGTAAACTTTTTAGTGCTGACCTGTCATAAGTCTTACGACTGTTGGCCAGTACTATAGTAAATGAAATTGAATTATTATTATCACCACAACTTACTACCCATTCGGGTTATACGCTTATGTACTAATTGCGCAAATGAGCTAGGGATGAGGAAGGTTGAATTTATAGGATGTTTTTCCACATTTTCATGGAAAGAGAGAGATAGAAAGAAAGAAAGAATGGAAAACCATTTAGGAAACCTTCTCCCTTTCCTTTAACCCGACCGGGATCGAACCACAACTTCCCCGTCATCGGCAGTCTAGTCTATTGCGAGAGTAGCTTCTTAGACCATGTGGCCACCAAAGCGGATTTGCCGTTATTATTTCAGCACAAGTTAATATATTGAATTAAGTACAACAATATCACCAGTGTGTAGGAGGCATTACAGTAGTCGTCCACTCACCCGCTGTTGTTCTCCGTCCCGTGTTGGGGCCCCACTGGGCTTTCTGCCCCTGTGGTCGGAGGAGGTCTGGCGGGTGATTCACCCCCACTAGGTATTACCCACACGGGGACATTCCGCCCGCCGCGGCACATAACCTCACACCTCTATTACAAGGCAACACGACCGCCACATCCTGTGATGGACTAATTACTTTGAGAAGATCTTGGAGGATAGACTGGAGTGGAAGAACCATGGTGTCTTGAACCTCGGAGGAGCTCCGCGTCTTCTTCTAGGCTGTTCTTCTGTATCTATACTCCGTGGACATTGTTCCCGTCATACTTGTATTCAGCTCCTCTTCAGTCTTTATACTCAGTGGACCTGGCTTGCTGTATGGTTGCATTAATACCTTCTCTCCAGTCTTTATACTCCGTGGATATTGCTGGCTTCATGGTTGTAATATCTTGTCTCTAGTATTTCATATTCTCTGGATATTGCTGGCTTCATGGTTGTATTAATACCTTCTGTCCAATCTTCATATTATGTTGATATTGCCGGCTTTATGGTTGCATTAATACCTTCTCTCCAGTCTTTATACTCCGTGGATATTGCTGGCTTCATATTTGTATTAATACCTTCTCTCCAATCTTCATATTACGTTGATATTGCCGGCTTTATGGTTGTATTAATACCTTTTCTCCAATCTTTATACTCCGTTGATATTGCTGGCTTTATGGTTGTATTAATACCTTCTCTCCAATCTTCATATTACGTTGATATTGCTGGCTTTATGGTTGTATTAATACCTTCTCTCCAATCTTCATATTACGTTGATATTGCCGGCTTTATGGTTGTATTAATACCTTTTCTCCAATCTTTATACTCCGTTGATATTGCTGGCTTCATGGTTGTAATATCTTGTCTCTAGTCTTTCATATTCTGTGGATATTGCTGGCTTCATGGTTGTAATATCTTCTCTCCAGTCTTTCATATTTTGTGGATATTACTGGCTTCATGGTTGTATTAATACCTTCTACCCAATCTTAATATTACGTTGATATTGCTGGCTTCATGGTTGTATTAATACCTTCTCTCCAGTCTTTACACTCCGTGGATATTGCTGGCTTCATGGTTGTAATATCTTCTCTCCAGGCTTTCATATTTTGTGGATATTGCTGGCTTCATGGTTGTATTAATACCTTCTCTCCAGTCTTTATACTCCGTGGATATTGCTGGCTTCATGGTTGTAATATCTTCTCTCCAGGCTTTCAAATTCTGTGGATATTGCTGGCTTCATGGTTGTATTAATACCTTTTCTCCCGTCTTTATACTCCGTTGATATTGCTGGCTTCATGGTTGTATTAATACCGTCTCTCCAATCTTCATATTCCGTGAATATTGCTGGCTTCATGGTTGTAATATATTCTATCCGGTCTTAAATTTTGTGGACATGGCTGGCTTCATGGTTGTTTTAATACCTTCTCTCCAGTCTTTCATACTCCGTGGAAAAGTGCTGGCTTCATGGTAGTATTAATACCTTCTCTCCAATCTTCATATTACGTGGATATTGCTGGCTTCATGGTTGTGTTAATACCTTCTTTCCAGTCTTTATACTCCGTGGATATTGCTGGCTTCATGGTTGTATTAATACCTTCTCTCCGGTCTTTATACTACGTGGATATTGTATTAATACCTTCTCTCCAATCTTCATATTACGTTGATATTGCTTGCTTCATGGTTGTATTAATACCTTCTCTCCAGTCTTTATACTCCGTGGATATTGCTGGCTTCATGGTTGTGTTAATACCTTCTTTCCAGTCTTTATACTCCGTGGATATTGCTGGCTTCATGGTTGTATTAATACCTTCTCTCCGGTCTTTATACTACGTGGATATTGTATTAATACCTTCTCTCCAATCTTCATATTACGTGGATATTGCTTGCTTCATGGTTGTGTTAATATCTTCTTTCCAGTCTTTATACTCCGTGGATATTGCTGGCTTCATGGTTGTATTAATACCTTCTCTCCAGACTTTATACTACGTGGATATTGCTGGCTTCATGGTTGTGTTAATACCTTCTATCCAGTCTTTATACTCCGTGGATATTGCTGGCTTCATGGTTATATTAATACCTTCTTTCCAGTCTTTATACTCCGTGGATATTGCTGGCTTCATGGTTGTAATATCTTCTCTCCAGTCTTTCATATTCTATGGATATTGCTGGCTTCATGGTTGTATTAATACCTTCTTTCTCCAATATTCATATTACGTTGATATTGCTGGCTTCATGGTTGTAATATCTTCTCTCCAGTCTTTCATACTCCGTGTATATTGTTGGCTTCATGGTTGTAATATCTTCTCTCCAGTCTTTCATATTCTGTGGATATTGTTGGCTTCATGGTTGTATTAATACCTTCTTTCTCCAATATTCATATTTCGTTGATATTACTGGCTTCATGGTTGTATTAATACCTTCTCTCCAATCTTCATATTACGTTGATATTGCTGGCTTCATGGTTGTATTAATAACTTCTCTACAATCTTCATATAACGTTGATATTGCTGGCTTCATGGTTGTATTAATACCCTCTCTCCAGTCTTCATACTACGTGGATATTGCTGGCTTCATGGTTGTGTTAATACCTTCTATGTAGTCTTTATACTCCGTGGATATTGCTGGCTTCATGGTAGTATTAATACCCTCTCTCCAGTCTTCATACTACGTGGATATTGCTGGCTTCATGGTTGTGTTAATACCATCTATCCAGTCTTTATACTTCGTGGATATTGCTGGCTTCATGGTTGTATTAATATCTTCTCTCTAGGCTTTCTCCATGGATATTGGGTGACCTGGCGGTCTAGGGTTAAAGTGTCAGACCTCTGTGATGGCGGCCGCGGTTCAATCCTCGGTCCCGGCACAGATTTATCTGGTTACCAAACCCTTCCTTCACCTCTGACAAGACATCTTGTGAATGTGGGGAATGTCAGGCATCCACCGTGGTTCGGATTCCACTTTAAACTGTAGGTCCTCCATTTCATCTCACAATCACCCTATCATTACACATTAGCGTAAGTGCGTATAACCCGAACGGGTAGTAAGACGCGGTGCTAATAATAATAATAATAATCCATGGATATTGCTAGCTTCATGGTTGTATTAATACCTTCTATACAGTTTTTTTACTTCGTGGATATCGCTGTCTTTATGGTTGTATTAACAGATTATCTCCAGTCTTTTTGGTCCATTGACATTGTTGACTTCATTGTTGTATTATAACTTCCTCTTCAGTTAATAAACTCTGAGGACATTGCTTGTTCGTAGTTGTGTTAACAGCCCCTCTCCCTATTCTACTCTCCAAGAGCCTTCTTTGTTTTATAGTAATCTCACAAGTTCATCTCCAGTCTATACCCTTCTCAGGTACTTGACAATCCTATAGCTTGACCTTGGTTACTCCTGACTGCCAATAATTCGTAGTCCTGCCACGTATGAAAGTGATGAGGCGTTTCCAATGAATCACCACTGAAAATCCTTAGAGAAGTTTTGTGTTCAAACTTGCAGTTGGGGAGGTTCCTAAGCTCTGCAAATGAACGGGAAAGTTTTGTTGTTGTCAAAGGTCAATTGACATTGAATTTGATCCCCATCCTTGTTAGTTGTCGGTTAGTATTTGGTCTTGAGACATGCACAAGTAGGGAGATAGGCCTACTAGAAGGATTTTTTTAGAAAAGTTTCCACTTCAGTTTAATTTTCCAGCAGCATGTTAACACCATAAAGACCCATCTACATACCTCGTATCCATAAGTCTGTGATCAGTAAGAAATTCATGCCACAGTATCAAATTGTTCTGTCTACAGAGTCCCAATCCGTGCCCTCATCCTGGTTCGTACTAGGTAGAAGTTGATCAACTTTTAACTTTGTGAGGACTCGTTTGAACGGACTACCAATCTTAGTTAGGTAAATATGTCCGCGCACATCAAAATAAAATCACCAATGGCAGCTTAAGTAATAATGGCCATTAGAGATTATTTTCTGTAAAATTTCCATTGAATCCCAGAATAAGTGGATGTATTCGTTAAGGTTTTGGTAATTGAAGTTAATAGCTTCATTTTTCTCCCATGTCCTCCTGGGTATGGTTACTTTGGTTAGATTTATTTTATTTTAATATTTGTTCAAAGTTTAATATTCTAAGAAGGGGGCGGGAACAGTCCAAGTGTTTCGTACACGCCAATCCAATAGTACTCTGCATCATTCGTAACCCTACCTACCAACTCATTCATGATTTATTTAAAATATTTATCTACTTGGTGTATAGAATTATGATGTTTTAATACGACAATGCCAATACAGTGTGTGTATAATCTGAACAGTGGTACTTAAAAAAAATTGTATGAATATGACATGAAATGCTATCACAAAATAAATACACTTTTATCTTCCTCCAATAGTCCTCTTCCCCAGGTAACCAAATTCATAGGCACGGAAGGAGTTACAATTTTATATTTAATATCTTGAAAGAAATATCTACTAGTGAAGGGATCACAATTCATAACATACAGAACGGGATTTTTTTCAAAAGAATGTAAATAACACAATTGGTGAATTTTTACATACGGTTTTTATTTCCCTCCAATTTTTACTTTCCTTGCCTTTGACTCTACAAAAGTCTTCATCAGTTCTTTAACATCTATATCAAACAGCCATCTGTTCAATAGAAACAGTAGCTAGCCCATAGAGTCGAGTTGTACTCTATGTTGATCGTATATAAGTTTTGATAAGTTTATAAAAACTCCTCTCGCCGCTTGCGACAGTAACTGGCTGAGTTAGAATAATTCTAAGGGCAATTAAAATGCTAGGCACAGTCTCTTCTAATTTATTGGAAAAAAATTAATTCAATAACACTTTTAGGAGAAGACCCAGTTGTAATTTTCAATGCGAAAGCTTTAGACTCATCTGTTAATCCTAATGTGCAAATATCAGAAAGCCCCTTGTATTTTATGGCCAAAGTAAATTTTTTACATGGTTCGAGCAGTCTGAAATGGGGTTCTGTAGCCAATTAAGTAATATTATACGAGAAGCCAAAGATTTCTTTCTATTTGTTTAAATCTCTCTTCAACTGATGTAATTGTGTCCAGAATTTCATAATAAAATTACACTTTAAATCTCAATTGTGGATCTTCTAATGCTTCATCCCTGAGCTCATCCTGCATTAATTTTTTCTTCTAATTCGTTTCTCTATTTCAAAAGCTGTGGATGAACCTGAGTTGTCTGCCAACTCACGTGATTCAGTTATAGTTCTTTCAAATGCCTCTTCAATCTTGCATTCTTGTAAGAAATTTGTTGTTGATTTCTGTTGTTGAAGCGTCAAATAAATGACAAACTACTTTTTCTGAATGAGTTAACTAGTGATGTTAATTTCATTCAAAATAGAATGTCAGCCAGGTAAAAAGGCAAATTAAAGATTAGAAATAGCCTCGGCAAGACCCTTTGCCTCATATTGAGTTGCGGTTCTTAAGAATCCAGTGAGAAAAACATTTTCATTAATTTCAACTAATGGTATTTCTGTCCAAAATTGTTGGAATGCGCTCTAGGGGACCGCCGCTGGAAGTAGGGTATATTATCAATATTCTACAACAAAGTTGGCCGAACAGCCGATCGTGATCAACCAGTCGATCACGCCCGATCATTTGGTTGATAATCTTGGCGATTGATTAAAAAGATTGAAGAGAAAAAATGAAAGAGAGGACTTGCATCAACTAAATGACGCGTCATGGTTAGCAACTTAGCTTTTTTAACTGCAATACCCTCAACCTTGAACTTTAAGGGGAGGATAAAAGCATTCCCAAAATAGTTAGCTCCACAAATGCTTTCAAGTCAAAACTCCTACTTTTAAAAACAAAGTTTGAAAAAGGAAATTTAAAGAATGTTCGTAACTTATAAGCTAAAAAGCTTCAGAAATTAAAGAAATCTGTATTCCTTAGCTATTTTGTACTAGAACACAAAATCCTTGGCAAGCATGGAACTTTCAAGATGTGAAACAGTTTGATCAAATATTGGTTTTTATCATTTATGTCATTCCCATGAAAGCTAGAGCCCCTGAAACTAAATTCTGGTCTCTGTTTCATGAAGAAAAACTACTCCTGCTTAAGGTCAGTTGCTTTTATAAGACTGCCAATTTTGATTAACCCTTCTTCTGTGAAACAGCTTTTCCTCAAATTAAAATTATTAAATCAAAATATTGAAGTTGTTTGACTGAAACACTCATTCAACAAACATTCTGAAAATATGCGGTGCCATATATCAACTTCAAAAGCTGTGGCGTGGTAAAGTCATTTGACACCCAGGGTGGGTCTCAATTTTCACACCCCCTGCATGGTGTGGAAACCAAATTCTTGTAAGAAACTTAGTCTAGTTAAGAGATTAAAAAAAATAAGGTTATGTAAGACAATTATTTTTTCAATGAAATCTTATACAGGGTGACTCACTTGAGACTGAAAACCTATTTTTTTTAACTAGCTCATAATTGGAAAGTAACATTTGAATAATATAAAGCATACCTTGACCCATGACAGGTAGGAATGAATGTCTCATAGAAGATGCCGGATGTGCTCACCACCAGTGTCCAGACACATATTCACCCAACACTACATATTGGTGAATGTTCGATGTAGCATAGCAACGTCAATGAGAGCAATTTCACGTTTGATGTTGCCTTTCAGTTATTCAATCGACCTTAACTTGTTGGCATAAACTACACCTTTTTAAAGTCCTCAGAAATATAAATATGGGGGTGTCAGGTCGGGAGACCTGATTTGCCACAGGTCTTTGGAAAGGTAATCCTGCCCTGGGAAAAAGCTGCAAGTTTCTGCCATGGTCATATTGGAGGTGTGGCAAGAACTTAAGCTTTAAACTAATAATATAGATAAATACTAAATAATGTACTAATATTGTTTTTGTAAAGCATCTAGAAAGAGGCCGCTTCTAATTTTATTGCTAGTTTATAAGCAAAATGTTTAAAAAAATCCTTGTATTTGCTGTCATTTTCATTAGAGATTTAAAATAAAGTAGTCATGACTTTGAAAGTAAATTCTTCACAAGAATTGGTCGAAGAGAGTGCAATTGATGACATTTATGATATCACCATAATCTTGCCGCTAGTTTGCGCCTTGTTTAGTGAATATTGAAATGGAGAAAATAATATGGCACATCTTTGGGAGTATCTTAGGTGCAAAGTTGCACCATTTCTAGACTTGCGCAGCAGCAGAATTGCACTCATTAATGAATCCAGGCCCTGGGGTTGTGTAAAAATTTCTCGGGCAAAATGGGGTCGCGAGTGGAAAAAGTTTAAGAAGCCCTGAAGAACCTACCCATCTTTACTATGAAATTAGTGGTTAGACACTATTTAACATACAAAAAAAATGTTGCATATCAATTTCCTATGAAAATGACTTTGAGGGTACTTTACATAAGAGATTTCCAATTTTGATAATATATTTGCCACTTTAACTTTTGTTTTATATTTGTTTCTGTAAATGTATTTTATTTTGTTTCACATATCTTACACGTTTTAAGTAACTATCCTCAATGTATGAACATACAAAGAGGATGGAAGAGGGGAAGATTCCAAAGATGATGCTCGAAAGGGAGGTGGCGGGCAAGAGGCCAAGAGGAAGACCCAGAGACAAGTGGATAAATGGAGTGCAGAGGAGTGTATTTTGGACCAGCGAGGAGGAAGGGGGTGGCAGGATAGAAGTACTGTATTGGCCCAAATATAAAGAGATGTTTTTCTCCTTAAAATATCCTTCCAAAAACTGTACACGTATTATATGCGCAGCCTAACATTTTTCACCGAAAAAAAATTTGCAGATTCTTACGTAGGTTTATTTTGTAGCATTCTGGGACTGTACTGGTGAGCTAGGACCACATATCTATTAATAAACTTATTATTGGCAGGTGGGTAGGAAACTCAAGGTCAAAATGGAGAGGATTCCCAACCCCCCTCCCCCGTCAGTGTTGCCAGGTTGACTGGAAGCTCGAGTCTAATATTTCTACCCTTGAGTGTGGGTGAACTGTTAATTCAGTAGGTCAGTGTTAGTTTGTGCTGTGTTACTGGTAAAAAAAAAATCTATAGTAGATCCACCAGTGAGTGAGGACTGGTAGCTTTAAATAATAATTAAGGTAATTTTATTCTCACTTAACTTTTACCTTAAAAAAAAGTGTGTCAAAAGTTATGTTTTTAACTCTGTTACTGTCATTATGCCAAGTCAAATAATATTTGAGACCATTTATTTTTAATGTAGAACATCTCAAAACTTTAGGGTTGTATTATAATTGAGGCCGTACTACATTCGGGAATATACAGTAAATGGAGAGGCTTATGTTCGAGATAGACCCTGCCATTGGCAGGAAACTGTGCATGATGATGATGATGATGATGATCATAATCATTATTATTTTTAGATAAAGCAGCAAGAAAGTCTGTGCGGTGTACCATATAATTTATTTTTATAGTAGTGTGTAGGATTTTTGACAAAGTGTGTTGAGAAATTTGACATTTTAGAACGTTATTTAACTGTGTGTGTGTTATTTTTTGTTAATTTTGAATATATCTGAAATAAATATTTTTATTTTGTTGTAAAATGTGGAAGGACAGGAGTGATATCAAATAAAAGGTGTGAACAAAAACAAAATATATTTTATTCTTTTCATTCTTTTATATAATGCTTACCATCCATAATATAGTGCTGACCTTATGGAGTTTAAATAAGTTTTCCTTAGATAGTTATTGTATTATATAGTCACATAAGATAATTTTATTTGTTTGTATTTTTGAGAAGAGACTTTTATTATTGGGAGGATATTGTAAATTTGAGGTCATCTTGTCAATGGGTAAATTAAGAAAATCGAACAATAAATGGTTTTATTTTGTTCAAAATTTGTTCAGTGTCCAAATGATCAAACATATTCTATCATGCACTTATAGTTCTCCAGCCAACCAATAGGATACTTTGATTGTACCCAGTTCTCTCAGCAGCGAAAACAGTCTATGCAATTGCTTCACAAGTAGACTCATCTTCAGATTTTATGAGGGTGGTTTCGGGTTTGTTCACTGAAGATGTAGTAGCTGTGGAAGGTTCTGGTTCGTTCTTCATTGTCGGCACAGTAGATACCTTAAATTTAACATCCTCATCAGATGAAGTGTCAGAATCTAGTGAGGAACTGAGATTTTCATCAGCATCCATCCTAGAATAAGTCAAAATTACTACCAATGTAGAGCTATACATATTTGGGAATAGGGGTGTATGAAGCTTCAAAACTAATTTCAGCTTTGACTCTGTTTGGATTTTTTTTAAACCCACAAATACAAAGCTTTGCCAATAATAATAATATATTGACAGCTTAAATAGTCAATTTATGGTCAATTATTAACATTATGAGCTGTCATGTAGGTACATTACAAAGTAATATTCATATTGACATCTTTTAATATAATTGAATGATATTAAGTTGTGATAAAACATTTTTCAGGTAATTTTAGTAATTAAAGTTATGTCAATATCAAAATACATTACTTTTTCAAGCATAAAACAACAAAACATTTTAAAAAATTTATTTGGTTTTGAGAATATTTCATTTATTCAAATCGAGTTCACTTTGAATTTCAAAAGCGGACTTTGCACATCCCTAAAGTGAATTAAAACAAACTAGGTAGTTACATTTACTAATAGTATAATATTCATGCGTTATGCCAATCGTTGATGGGTCTAATCTTGTGTCCAGGTGTCATATTTTAACAATTATTCGAATAAATATTTGTAAACGGCGATCAACCTGAACAAATGTTAATGTCAATGTATTGTGAAGTGAAAGTGTCTCATAAACTTGACAACAAAATCATCAGAACAGTTATAAGTGCATTTTGCATTTTTGTAAATTATTTTGCTGAGATGTATTTTAAATTAATATTTCTTTTGAATAGTATAACTATGGTTTTATTCTTAGATATACTTATATAATTTAATTATTACTTTATTATAAAATTTCCCTTCAGTGGCTCTATCAATTTTTTTTTTTCACTCTGCATCTTGCTATTTGTCTTACAAGATTTCCCTTCAGTGTTTAGGGATGATAAAGGTAGAATTTATATCAAATCGACCCAAATTTTCTGGAGTGTGTGGGAAATCATTAAGGAAAAACCACCTGACCAAGATTTGAACACCAACTGGAAGACCAAACAAGATGAGCTTGAAATTTATTCTGCGTGCCCATTAGTACAAGTATTATTAGTAAAATGAGTGTGTTCATCTATTGACTCAGAAGGCCATATATAGTATGATCTCTAATAGGGTTGTCATGATTTTCTTAATACAAAATTCCCTGTCTTTTTCATGTATTTCAAAAGGAATTCCTATTTTACTTTACCAGACAATTTAGATAGTAGTATGCGGTTTAATTTTTAGTAAAATTAACTAGTGTGAATTCATATCATTGGTGTTTAGAACAGGATTATTTGACCTTGTTGGGGAAATATATGCAGTTGTTACACAACCCAATGTTTCTGGACGAAGACGGTGAGGGGAGGAGGAATAATGTGTTTAGATCAGGGTAATTAGTTTTTCAGTTTGCTCTTTCTTCCATTTAAAGGTCTACTAATTTAAAACTTCCTGTTAACTGTCTCAAATTCATCTTTTTTTTCAAAGCAGGCCTACCAATTCTCCCAGTGTGTGGCAGTCCTGCTCTGATCAGTTACACTTGAGGTAGTTTTTTTATTAGTTTCACAACACTTATGAATTGATTCTTAGTAAAAATAGTTCTAGGAAAAAACACACTATTAATATATTTGGTTTACATAAAATTAAAACTAGAAACCTTAACTTGAACAGTATTTAGAAAATAAGCATTTTTCTTTTGGTCAACTTTTAACACAAATTTAATTGAATTATTATTTTATAGGTATTGAAACTGCAGTATGATTTAGATTTACGCCTTTAACTTTAATATTATAAAACTTAAGAAAACAATTTTCATATACAGTTGACATTGGTTATAACAAGCACCAGCAGACCAACAAAATTTATTTGTTACAACCATTACTCACAATTTCAGTGATGAGTTAAATCTAACTCATATTTTTTAAATTTTTGATAACTGTTAAACGGATTGACATGGATCATTGCAGAAATTTTGGTATGAATTTAACAGAAATTTAGTGTTGCAACATTATTTCTACATTAGTTTACTATCCCACAACACGGAAACCACAGAGACATATGCTATTACATACCATAGACGAGGTTTCTTCTTGTTAGTTTTTTCAGGTTGAGAGAGTGTCTTGCGTTTTCCCGTACTAGTACCCATTTCTGTCACCACTTTAAACCCTGGAAGTAAATAAGTACTATTGTGATAAGACAAAATAAATGCATGCTCTCATTTTAAACAATGTTTCTTTTACATATGTTCAAACGTGTGTGTAAATACTTCTACTATAGAATATAGAAGAAAGGGAGAAGATATCACCTTTTTGCATTGGATTCTTTACACATTTTTCCTCTTTCCCTAGGTGGGTTTTCTTCATTAAATTGTTACTAAGCATTTTATTTTTTCTTGATTTTATCAATTTACATTATGATAAAATCATTTGGCCACTGGGCCTTCTCATTTTTAAACATATTGTATGTTACTTAACTAAGAAGTAGAAAAGATATGCAAGATTTTATTAGTTTAGAAGAGGAGTGCAGCTACATTAATGTACAACAGGAATATAAACATTATCCCCAGTGCACCTCACTGAGATCTGAACCTTGATCCATGTCACAGTCAGTTCAGTCAAACGTGAGCCTGACAATTTAAGCCTAGTCCACACTGACATACGTTTGCCCACATATGTGCAAGCAGAGGTATAAAAATTATTTAAATAAGGTTTAGAAATTGTTTTGGGCAGCTGCCTGCAAACATAAATAAATGTATGCGGGCAAATGTCTGCCTGCATTTGTATCCGATTGAGGATAGAAAACACATATACATTTGCTTGAATAGACACCAGTGTGGACATACATAGCTGGCAGAAGTATGTCCATCGACAAAGTCCGCTACCCTCTAGTCAATGTTGGTTATTCAGACCATTGCCTCTCTCACGTCCCCATTTACCCCTTGTATATACTCAATCGATATGACTAACTTTCACAGATGCTTTATTGTCAAATTACAGAAATAAAATGAGGATAAAATAAACAAAAGATACAACTACTGTCTAGCAAAGAATAAATGTTTTGTCCTTTTCAAGTTTTTAAATGAAGGCTTTGCACTGATCAATTTTAATTATTATAATTGGAATCACCTATATAATTACATTTTTCATTTATTTGTGTTCAAACTTATTTTAGGGCAATCTTTTGATTCACTAATTCGAGTGACTTCTACCCCGATTAATTCGGATTAGGCTACACTCACAGTGATAACAACTACCCGAACTGACCCAAATGTGAGGTTGGCGGAATTCAAACATCTTTGTTTTTCCTGCTTAGTTCGTTCTGACTATGCACAGTTTCTCCCCAAAATTAGCACACGTTCGGAAGTTGCTTGTCTTTTTCAGGTGTCCTTCAATCACTTCTAAAATAGGTTTTTATGGACATTCAATGATATATTCTTTAAAATATCCCGGGTGCTTTTTTTTTTCAACACCGTGTTTTACTACCTGTTCAGGTAATATGCATATGTACTAATTACACTAATGAGTTAGGGATGAGTAAGAGTGAATTTAGAGAAAGTGTACCCACATTTGTACAGAGGAAGAGTGGAAAACTATCATCAGTACACCCAACCAAGAGTCAAACCCCGATCTCCCTGTCATCAGCAGTCTAGTTAACATAAGAGGGATGCCTTAGACAATGCGGCCATCGAAGCAGTCAGTCACTTGTTAATAAACTACATAAAGCTAAAAGTAACATTCTCAAGAAATTACTATTTTCTTGAATTTGACCATCTATATGAAGAAAAAAAAAAAAAAATTATCATTAAAGAAATTAAAAGGGGATAGTAATTTCTGAGCTTTCATTCACCTCCATTATTTAGATATATACTGCTGATGAAATTTAACATGGAACTGTTATAGTTGCACAATGGCAAAACAGCATGTACATATGCGCGAGCTAGTTAAAGGTCAAGCCAACAGTATTAGTAATGTAGGGGAGTAGTGAGCAGCTGTGTGGTGCTACTGTTTTTTTCATGAAAAATAGATCGCAAACAAAATTATCCCCAACCTTCTATCTGACAGTGTACTAGTTATTGACAACGTACTCTTCCACAACGTTCAATTAAGCCCACCACCAACATCTTTGCGTAAAATAGTGATAGTGAATTGGTTGAAGCAACACAATATTTCCTTCAGTAATACTATGCTTAAACCTGAATTATATCCACTTATTCGACCACACAAACCACAATTTAAGACATATAGGATAGATATTATTATTATTATTATTATTAGCACTGCGTCTTACAACCCGTTCGGGTTATACGCACTTACGCTAATGTGTAATGGTAGGGTGATTGACCTACAGTTTAACGTGGGATCCGAACCACGGTGGAGGCCTGGCATTCCCCACATTCACAAGATGTCTTGTCAGAGGTGATATAGAATAGATAAATTGCTAGAAAAGTATGGACATTAGGTCCTACGTCTACTCCTATTCAATCCCAATCTCAACCTCATAGAATTGATATGGGCACTGGTAAAGGACTTCATTTATAATAATAACATTACATTCAATGTAAACATCGTTATGAACCTAGAAGAGGAAAAATTTATTTTAACTCTAAGGGGAACGTAATGCATGCACACAAAGAAAATCTATCAACTTGGAGGACGATTCGTCAGATGACAGCTCCAGCAAAAACACTTTGGGTGATGATGGCGATAATATGAGTGGTGTGAAAGCTTTTGAAGATATATGGGCTAAGTAGAACATGTTTGTGTCTGGGATAGTATCGGAGAATTCCTCATACCCAAGAGAGAGAAAGAAACAGTCTTATCTACCCCCACCATATTCCTCTCTCTTGTACCTTCCACTCCTACTTGCACCATCAAGTTCCTTGTAAAACCTCACCAGTAGTAAATCTGATAAGGTTTAAATTCACATTTTTCAATAATAATTTGGAAGAAAAAAAAGTTACTTCAACAGTTTCAGAGAGCTGGGACAACTCACTCTCCATCCCCAAGCAATCAGTTATGGTAGTATTTATTTTTTCACATTGCTAAGCACACACATATACTTTTTATTTCATTGATACCCGCCTCGGTGGTGTAGTTGGCTAACGCACTTGTCGCGTTGAGCTCAACTGCTGACGACGGGGAGATCGAGGTTCGAATCTCAGTCAGGTGAACTGGGGGTGGTTTTTCCTAAATGGTTTTCCACTCTCCCTCCATGCAAATGCGGGTTCACTTCCTCTAATTCAACCCAATTTCTAATCCATTAGAGTAATTAGTACTTAAAGCGTATAACCCGAACGGGTAGTAAGACGCGGTGCTAAAATATTATTATTATTTCATTGATTCAGTGAATTCTGACATCTTAATCACCCCACCAAGGCCACCTCGAACATAATTTTGAGCCCAGGTGAACCTTGATTTAAGCGCCGTCTCCTCTTTAATGTCCTATAAACTTGAAGGAAAATCATTACAAGATGAATGAATTTCTTATGTTCATTCCCCGTAGCTTTTCTTTATTATTTTTAATTTGAATTTTATTTCAATTTTAAAAAACCCTATACATATATTATTCTGTATAGGTCATATACCACTTCTTTGGTTTTACATGACAGCTAGCAGAAGCTATCAGTAATACCAACATTGTCTGAAAGTTACTATTGTCAACATATTTGGAAATAATTATTAACAATACTTTCCTAAGGATTACAGTAGTATTTTCCATAATCAAATTTAAGAGAAAAAAAGTCTAGTAAATTCATTCTAGTTTTTTGTTTAACTCTTGTGGCAATTACAGGTTAAATAGAGCATGAAATTATACATTTAATGGTATTATATTCAATTATTTACATTTTTATAACTGGCCTCACTTATCTTTAACATAAATAAATTGTTTGTGATAATAAAGAGGAAAATACATACAAAATGTCTGTGAAATAATATAAAGTTTAAATTTAGTAAACACGAGTATTAATACCATTCTCCATTCAACCGGCAACAAAGTCGCCTACGTCCCCAACTGGTTGCATAGCTTCTATTCAGTGGCCATATTTGTTTTTTTGCATCTAAGGCCACTTTTAATGAGCTCTTGCTTTTAATAATCAATTTGAATTAAACAGCAAACGCAAACTTCAAACTATAAGCTTTCACTGTCACAGACAGCTTCAACAGGTCAAGTGAGTATACTGACGCTCTTGGTTGAACTGAAAGAACTGCAACCAAGAGTATCAGTCTATTCTCTTGACCTGATGAAGCTGTCTGTGACAGTGAAAGCTTGTCGTTAATAATATGTTTGTGTTTTTTTAGTGTTCTATCTAAACAGTTTATACTCCAGTATCACCAAGCTAAGTGTGCTGGCTATACCTCCTAATTTAAACCATAAAATGTAATAAAAAATACTAGCGAATCGTTCTCTAGTGTTGATTAAAAAAAATACCAAGCTAGGACTTTGAAGTTATAAATTATTGTCATTGTAGAGACTTAGAGACTTAGACTGTTTAGGAGTAGTGAATCTAAAATAGATTTTTTTTAAATTAGGATAGCTTTTGATTTGTCAGTAGGCCCTACAGTGTATTTTTTATTTTATAGGCCTAGACATATTTTCTAGGATATTGATTTTCGTTCGTTAAATTGACCATTGCAAGGAACTTATTACGGAAGATTGGGACCGGGAGATGAAAATGGATAGAAGTGGGACCCATCCACATATCATTAGCCTGGCTTAAGACTATGAAGAGGACGACAGCAAATATGATGATGTAGAAGAAGTTCTTGCAACCCCATTGGAAAACACTTAAAAGGTACAAGCCAGCTCATAATGAATATGACTTATTTGTTGTAATAGTGTTGAAAAGGTTTATGACAGTGTTTTTTTTATCTCTGTGTAATACTACACATTGAGATTTTTCACATTTATAATGTTAATTATAATAATAACTAATATGGAATTAAATGCTAATTTTTTTTAAATGTTTAATATTGTACAAAAAAGTAATAATTAATACTATGCCTAACATCAACATATCAAGGTCAACAATAAATAAATAAATTAACAAAACTGTCATATATGTTTCTTGTATAGACCTAAATTTTGACAGTCAAAAGTGACAGCTGCTAAACATATGTTTTTGCAGATCATATGGTTCGACATAGGGATACATAATTTGGTCGGGTAGCTTTTCATAGCTGTCAGTCGGCACCAAAGAAGTGTAAATCTACTGTAGTTATAGTGAACATTGAAAAACAAGTACACCGGTGACACAAGTCGTGATAAATGGCAAAGAAAATTAGTACAATATCAAAAATATCTGAGCAATGTATGCATTTTTTTAAAAGATTATTATTTGTAGTTTTTTTAAGACAACATCGGTGGCATGACACCCCAGGCAGTCGCCCGGCTCACTCTAGCCTTGGGGTGGCCCTGTACCACACTATTGAAAATCTAACCCAAGTATGCGGGCAATGTTTGTCAGTGTGGACTAGACTTTAAGAGAGGGTAATCAGCAGTGTGGGTTAAAAAAATCCATTTGATTTAATCACATAGGTTAGGTTTATTAAATATTTTTTTAGATTATTAAATGTTAAGGCTTATCACTTCCTACCCACTTGAATAATTGAAATAGTCTCTCGCAAACCTTGTTCCACAGCATTGCTGACATTCTCCACAAGCTGCGACCGTTCCTGTTCATAGTCCTTGTCCTTGAATTCGTGTCTTGGCTCTGCACATAGACGCTCCAGCTTCTTGCGCCGTCGCTCCACCACTTCCTGCTCACGTTCCGCCTGCTGCGCAATCCAATTCTTCAGTCTATAAGGAAGTCAATGATTAAGCTAGTCTTTTGGGGGGTCTGAGAAACACAGTTTCTCCAGTCTATAAGTTCTGGGGTTTGATTCCTCATTGATTCAATGAATCACATACATACATCATATTTTGAAATAATATAGGTTTTAAACATTTCAACATACCAGCATAGGTGGTCACATGGTCTAACATGTTACTCTCGTGTAAGGTCGGATTGCTGATGATGGGCAGTTCAGGTTTTGAATTCTGGTTGGCTGTACCGAGGGTAGTTTTTCATAAAAGGTTTACCACTCTCCCTTCATTGAAACATTTAATCCAAAGTCTTACCTTCCTATTTAACTAGAGTAATTAATTATGTATCCCAAACAAGTACTAAGCTTCATCAGAAAAAAAACACATTACAATTATATTAAAATATGTTCTTAATATTTTGCTTTTTAGTGAAATGCCCTCTTAATGCGATGTGATTCCTAGTCCAGCTTACCTTTTCTCTTCATTGATATCTCGTAGTCTCCGCCCACTCAGGTCCCTACAAGCCTCTCTATTTGTTGTCTTCTCAATTTGAGCTCCAATCGCACGCAGCATAGAGCCGAAACCTTTTACACATAAATGTTAAGATGAGCAAGGTAAAGTTAATTGCCAGATTTTTTAGACTAAAATATTTTTTATAAATCAGAAAACCAATATTTGAATTTAAAATTTCTGAGATATGCTCACTTCCACTAAGATTGCTAATTTTAATTTTGTTATTGTTGCTAAGGTCACTACGGTATATTGATAAGGACCTACAAATGTGAATTTAAGAATTGGTTAAACATCACTTTAACTATAGATTGGTTGGTTTAGTTTGTTGGTGTTTTAACTCGGACATCAATTCGCACAGAAAGAACCAAAACAAATTTTGGTTTCCAAACAATAAGTTCTAGATCCCACACATGTTCTAGACCTGCTAAAATGATTTTTACCTGTATGCCTACATCCAGCATAAAGGTTATTAACTGACTTAATACAACAGTTAAGTATGAGGAAGATATCTAAGAAAAAACAAAGCCACGTTTGCAGAGAGAGACTAGAACAGTCATCTTCAAGACATCCAATTAGGATCCAAAATATGACCTCCCAACAATTAGTACAAGTGTCTTAATGGTTCAACCATCAATGTGATTTTTGAGGGGTTGGCAGGGGAGCTGTCTCTTGACAATAGCCTACTGTCCTTGTAGCTTGTTTCCTTACCACACAGTAGCCTAATCATTTGACAAACAACATGCACGGTTAAATATGAATGTTGTGACACCACGGATTTTCCCCTCTTTAATTTTGTATCCATCAACAATAATGCTAAGACTAAATAATATTCTATTATTAAATTTATGTAAATGGGAGCATATGTTGAAACTAGCATATACTTTTTTTTTGTGATTTTCCTTTTTTTGGGGGGCCTTGTTTTATCCCTCCTTTAATTATTTTTTTGCATCAACATTTTACGCAGTCAAAACTTAGATGTGAAAAATTGTTTTTGACTTTGCTGGAAACCAACATTATTGAGACTTTGAGAGGTGGAAGTGACCTCTATCGTTTTGGAGAGAAAAAAACTCTCGTGATCTTGCTTCCACGTCATTTTTCTACTACAAAAAAATCTGCGACGTGTGATACAAATACAAAGGAATAATAAAAAAAATAAGCAAAGTTTATATGTTTGAATAGAGTGCAAAGGAAGGTGCATACTTGATAAGTATTTGAGATATAAATCTCAGTTGTAAAACTCCTAAAACAGCAAATTTTAACAAATACTTTTCATGCCACCATCTTCAGTTTTTTTGTGAATTTGTAATCCAATTTCATTTTTAAATACTCACATTTTTTTCCCGCATAAAAGGGGAACTGTTCATACTAGCAAAAATGATTCAAATATGATAATTTAACATACAGTTAACTATTGATTATCCACAGAAATGGAGGGGACGAGTGCAGCAGATAACCCAAAATTATAGATAATCTGCATATTTAGTAAAACAAGAGATAGCAGCACATTCAATTCAAACTAGTACCCATCGTGATGGTGTCTATGACCACATCATTATATTTCACACACTAAGAAAAAAAAAAACACTTTTCGACAGTCTTCTGCTTCAATGAAACTGTTTGCATTTTTTTTTATCACATTATGTATTTTCCGTAGAATCAGCTTGTCAAATAGAAGCGTGTCATCTTCCTGTTCCAGTTAGTTAAGTAGGTACAACCCCAAAAGGTATCGCCCCCCGCATAAACATGTTTGGCTCTCTGGACATCATCTCTTCCCTAGGGATTTATTGAATAGAACAATCGGTAGGTGTTCACCATCAATACACAGTGGCAATTCAAAAACATATCTCCTGCTGTTGGCGGTGCCGCGGTTATGCCGCAAAGTGGATTATACAGCCACGAATAGTCGGTAGTTTACTGTATACATAAATATATGTTACAATGTAAATAAAATTATTAATTATTAATTTAGATTATATATGGAAGTTTCCTAGGGTATTTTAATTTTAAAGAAATTTTAACTGTTATAAAATACAAGACACTAATATGATTATTCATTTTATCAATAGCTTACGTTTGTACATTGTTGCATTCAAAGGTAATATAAATATGTATTGTTGAGGTTGTCTATCTTCCTACCATTTTACATAAAGGATATTAATTCACATACCTCCTTTCCCTCCGACTAAGCGGTGAACCACATTAACCGTCGAGCCAGCATCAGTAATGACGTCGGTTTCCCTGACCACTCTACCATTGTGAAGTAAATAAAACTGACCTTGATTGATACACTAAAAAGAGAAGGACAAATTTGTAAAAAAAAAGATTGGCTAGGCCTACTAAGTCACAAAAAAAATTAGTTATGATTTTTTCTTCTTCTTATAGGCCTAGCTGAAGGACCTACACTAGAGTTCACATGATCAAAATGTAATAAAGTTTTCCTAGAAATTTGGGGACAAAAGAATTGATTCAGTGACACGTAAAAGTAAAGTTTTCATTCAAATAAATATGGTAGCTTACATTCTGCAACAGAAGCTGAAAACTCAAAGTCTAATTCGGGTAAAAATAGTAGGCTATTAAAACCTACATAACGTTTTCTTTTAGATGGCATGAGTATGCTGCCACCATAATGTTTCTATAATTTAAAACCTAGCCTAATATGGTAATAGTATAAGATAAATGTAATGAAAAAGTTGTTCATTTATGCCCAAACACAATAAGCCCTTAACTTAATCAGAAACAGTTTAAATCCATATGTCATTTTTATAGTTTCGAAGTTAATTTTAAAAAACTCCCCTACCTCATTCTAGTTTTCAATGCAATACTTTATGCCCACATTAGTTTTGGAAATGTATAGGTTTAGGTGACGATTCTAATGATGTTATAGAGTACCGTTAAGTGGGGCTACTTTGACACAATATTTTGGGGGTTTTTTTCATGTAAAACATCAGGTATTGTTAAGAATATAACCATTTTTGTTTTACTTGTACAGGTCTCTAATATACACAAGATGTGCATGTTTGTTTTATTTTTGGGCTCAATGGTATTTTTTTGCGTGTTCATAGTAGCCCCACTATATACGCAGAAAACTTGTTTTTCTGCAGAATGTTAATTCGTTTGTAAAAAAGAAATGCATGTTAATAGTCTTGAGGTAATAATACGAATGCTAGTTGTGAAAAATAACAATAAATAGCTTTACAAACCGGATTTATGTCATGTAGTTGTGTTAAAATATCACTAAAGGTAATTTCATCTTTGTTCAGTGAAAGGTAAATAGTGTTTCTTCGAGAACCATTCATTTCTAAGGCGATGGTTTTTACGTTACTCATATTAATAAAAATAAGTGTCTGGTTAGCTAGATATGAATTTCAGTTTAAAAGTATATACGAATAAATTAACGTAATTATGTCAAAACCAAATAGTCTTGTCGTTACTCAAAAGATATAAACAGCAAAGATCACATAACTATTTAACAGTAAAGTGAGTGAGCAAGAATAATCACCAAGGAAAGAAAACACTATATCAATCAACGATAAGTAAATAATGTTTAGTGTAGACTCTAGAATAGTGTGATCTGTGGTTTTTTCTGCCATTCCACGATAGATAGTATCGCTTTATGAACATGAAGAATGGTGAAAACTTTAAATTATTAAAAGATCATAATTAACGACTGTGAAAGTATACAATATACAGTACTATTATGTTACTATATATATAGTAACACTATATATATAGTGTATATTTCCACAGTCGTTTATTATGATCCGTTAATAAGTTAGAGTTTTCATCATTCTTCATGAATGGTGATGTATATGCATGTATATCAGTCGGTAAAAATAAGGGGGGAAAATTGGCATACAGGAGTAGAACATGTCTTGAATACCCAAAACTGGAGGGAAACCTGTTTAGTCCAAAACCCAATTTTGTTTTGCTGAGTTTGCTCTCCCACTACCTTCTTTATCTATGTTTTTAACAGAGAACTAACCTGTTGTCTCCTCAAGGTCAAGTCGTGCGTCTGGTGAAACTATGCGTTGAGTAAAAGTGAATTAATACATACACTGAAATTTGAAAGCAGTACAGTGAACCCGCATCTCTTATTTGTGCAACTCTTCATACACTCGCCGAATTGTGAATCTTTGTTTACCCACGATACATTGAAACGTCAAACATAAAAACGAAAATATTACAATCAGTGCAAGTTACTGTATTTGAAATAAAATTAGATGTTTTACTTAATGCATGGGTTTGATTTTGTCATCGATAAAACTTATGGCTTCCAATAAACAGTCGTTTCTAATCATTACTCTTTAGACACGCCGTGTTGAGAATGTGCTGTATTTATAAATAATGCATGTTTGAAAGTTTGCTCATATACTGATCGGGTTTTCTGTAGAAGCATTGGAAATGTTGAAATTATCTCTACTCAAGCAGTGCGGGCTACGCTGGCAACGCAAAGCTGATGTGAATGGATTGGCGCTGTCAATTGACCCAATATCAGAACTGCTCTCATTTTACAGTGAACGTGTGAATCCACAGTAAAACTTTAAATATTCACCTAATATATAGGTATATCCTATTTTAGTGCAGATGTGTGTGTTGTGGTTTATATTCAACCTAATGCCAGCTTGATTTCGGTTGTGTGCCAAAACCTTTTGCTTTAAATGTTATTTTACCATATTTTCTGTAAACCTAAAGTCAATTCAATTCCCGAAGTGCTTTATTAATAATATCTGATACTCGGCAGTCATCTGACGATTAAAGAAGTCCACCTCAATTGGGAATTCTAAAGAAGAAGAAAATATTCGGTAGAATGACCGAGGTAGAGAAAAAAATAAAACTGCAATCACATTAGTTAAGCCAATCATCAATGCAAAATAAAGTTTTGAGAATGTGCCTTTTGATAACCGATTAGAGATATAATTCGGAAATATAATTTGATGAATTATAACGATGAACAAAATCCATATCTTAGTGGTTTGATAACAACTATTGAAGTGCACCAAAGACGAATAAGAAATGTCGAAGATCAAGCAAAATGTATAAGTGCTAATTTTGACTATAGTGATCGCATGGTAATCGATAGTAAAACAACCAGAAATACCAATAGGTAAAAAAAAAAAAGCGTTTCTATCACTTCGTGGAATAGGGGGGGCTACATTGTAGTAAGTATATATATTAACTAAATTGACAGAAACTGTGGAAGCTCCCACCCTTAATAAATGAGGAGTGAACATGGTTGTCATCATCACAAATTAACTGAGACAACACCTAATGCAAGAAAAACCAACATTTAATCTTTAAATGGTGGGGGCAGTCATTACGGCCTGCATGATTCCTCTGAAATGTATTCATCAAAGGAGCTAAATATCAAAAGGTTGTACAAAATGTTTGAGGAAGCTAACCCTGAAATACAAACAAGTTATGAAAGTTATAGGTCAATGTTTAACGATAACTTTTGGTTTGTTTATCCACAGAATGACACTAGCTCCTCGTGTGATGCTTATTCTGAAAAGAAAAACATTTTGGTGACACATGTGACTAATTAAAATGATCCTACTAAAAAACATTGTATAAAAAATGAGTTGGCCCGTATGTCATCATATTATCTCAAAGTACATTTCTTGAAGGCAAACACATTTTATAAAATGAAATGAGAGGTCAAGCGTGAAAGTAATAAATCTTAGGCAAAATAAGCATTTGAGTTGATTTTGGAAAGAAAGAAAAAGAATCCAGTGTTCAAACATCCCAACAAAATAATGGGTTGTACTATAAAGACAATTGTCCCTATTCACGTTTTATCAACTTATGAAATTGTGTTCCATTTATTTGATAAAACGAAGGGTAAAAAAGGTAGTGATGGTGTTTTTTCCCTCATCCATAATTTTGTGTGCAATATCTCAAGTCCAGATGTCAAAGAACTTGAATTTTCTTTTGTGATTCCTATGCCATAAAAAATAAGATCGTTGATAATTTTAGTTTCCTACACTATTTAATGATCGAACAATAAAGGTTAAAGTCAGTGAAAATAACTGTCTTCATTCAAGGCCACTCGTACCTCGAGTGTAACAAGAACTTTGGACTTGTGAATCACAGGGCTCGTACAGAACTTCCTAAGAACTACTGAGTGGAGGTTAATTTAAATCATACAATTTTACCATACTTATAAACAGTTTATTTTTACACGAACATGCTATGTTATTGTGCTATTATAATATTCATTTCTAAGGATGTAGTTAGCTCTCTTAGTGCGGGGGTTGAGGAGTCAAAATGTGTTTAAAGCTTGGCTATGAGTGAATTTTCAAATCTTTAAATATTGGTCTTTATTACAGCCAAACATTCCAAGAAATGCCACTTTACAAATCAGCTAAGCCCTTACTTTTGTTTTCACAACTGGCTAGCCAAAACTTGGTGGAAAGAGGGGCTAATTCCAAAAAAGTATCAAGGCACAGGTATACTAGATAGCACAAATATATATTTGTTTTTTGTGTGTCTTAAAGATGCCGTAAATGTATCAAACAATTATTTTATATTATTTGTATTGTTATGATGGTTGTCCCCCACTCTTTCTAGTAACACAATATTTATAGTTGAGGCATGGTTGAAGTTTAAAATTTGTGTTCAGAATCAGAGACACACACAGTAAACAGAAGTTGACATTTTAACACCAAATTTTTTGGCTGCTTGACGTTGAAGTTTGTTTGAAACGGTGCGTTTGCGCGTATTCACTTAATTTGAATTTTACTTGAGTTAATACCTAGTGGTTGAATCATGAATATAAGAATTAAATAACTTATGAAGAGATAAATTTATTTATTTGAACATTGCTTATGGTTGAATAGGCCATGTATTACAAATTTTATTTTAAAATAAGAACTGGCGCAATCCTGCCTGAGAAAAGAGGCATCTTTAATTACATATTTTACCCGCCTTGGTGGCGTTAGTTGGCTAACGCGCTTGTCGTGTTGAGCTCAACCGCTGAGGACGGGGAGATCGAGGTTCGAATCTCGGTCGGGTTAACTGAGGGTGGTTTTTCCTAAATAGTTTTCCACTCTTCCTCCACGAAAATGCGGGCTCACTTTCTTTAATTCAACCTTCACAATTCTTAATCCATTAGAGTAATTAGTACTTAAAAGCATATAACCCGAACGGTTAGTAAGACGTGGTGCTAAATATTATTATTATTAATTACATATTTTATCAAAAGGAACAAAAGCGATAGTGTAGTGTGAAAAAATACAATATATATATATATATAATTTTCTAAATTTAAATTTAGTTAAAATAATTATGATTATTAATGCACTTAATAGTTTAAAAAAAAATTTGGTTCCGGTTAGCCAAAATAAAGGGAACAAACAAAAAATCTCGAGACAGCTGGGTGGCTCTGTAGATATTGGTCTTACCTTTGGAAACCTCCTTGATGTGCTGGGAGTTCATGTCGAGATGATTTCATCACCATCTTGGGGACATATACTACTTTAAATCTACCCTCACCCAGGTAATATATTTAACTATTATATATTATAATAGTTATATATATATATATAACTATTATAATACTAATATTACTAATATATATATATATATATAATGGTAACAACTAAGAAATAAATAACTATTATATGCAATAAAAGTTAACACTGTGTTGTTAGGTCAACATTGAATAAAGTTACAAAAAACATTATGGTATCTTGATTGTAAATGTGTTTATTATTTTACATTCAATTAAAATCAAATATATCCTCCCTAAAAGTACCTTCCCCTCTAATGTAACACTAAATTTTACAAGATCCAGAATTCAAATTTAATTTTTATAGCCTCCTGGCTCTTAGAACGGTTTGGTCAATGAAATTATTTTATCCTTGCAATAATATTTTTGAAACATTTCTAGATTTAAGTTAGAGTAAAATTTGAACAATATAAAAAAACATAAATGGGATGTCTTTTCCTTTATTGTTAGTCCAAAAATCAATGAGTTTATTATAAATAAATACAATTCTTAATTTCGTTGAAATGTATATTGAGTGAGAATGTGTTTTTAGAATCAAAACCCATATTTAGTAAGTTTGTAGAGGCATGATGCGGCTGATGAAGTTAAGTAAAAGTTGAAAATCTTGGTGTTGTCTAATTTGCTGAAAAAAAGAGGATTAACATACAACTCTTTATAAATTTGTAGATATGGTGAAATCATATGAAATATGACAAACCAAATTTCCCAGCGTGAAGATCGAATCTGGGGCTTTCCACTGTTGTACACCCCACTATTTGATTGTCAAATTAAACCACTTAAATTTTTGTTTCTTGAGGAAAGAAACTCATTTCACCTTTCTTCCCAAAAAAAAACATCGAGATTCCTAGGAATGGGCTCTTTCAAAGTCAAGAGTTCTTAAAAATTGGAAAAGTGTTCCGAATCGAGCATAGACAAAACTTCTACTTGGATGAAGAGTAAATTTGCCATACATGTAATAAATAAAATTAAACAAAGATAATAAATCAGAACGGCACTAAACGAGAACAAATGATGAAGAATTATAAGTCTGCTAAATAAAACACACGAATTTAACAGTAAAATGTAAATTCTTCAAAGAGTATTTACATTTAAATGACCCGGCCAAAATATAACGTGCCAGCCTTTGGAAACTATCCTCGTCGCTTGAATCACATAGTTATTTTTCTTACCGCTAGGTAGTAATAGCTCACGTGCCAACTTCCAAGCGTGGAAATAGTATGGCCGTTCGAATTAACTCAGTTCAGTTATGATTATTCCAAAACTTACATAAACAGATAAATATGGCATTTTCCTTTGTTTATGAATATTTGCGTTGTTTTATAAAGTCAGTAAAACAATTTGAAGTAATCATGGCTCTAGAGAATGAAGTATTTAGAAATTCGACAGGATACCCGTCATTTGGCTTAATGTGTAGGCCAAATGACTTTTGTGAATTTAATTTTTATGCCTAATGACTTTAGGGCTAAATAAATTTTGTAAAATTAATTTTTAGGCCATTTATTTAAAGTGTTTGTGATGTCTTCGGAAACATTCGTTATGATTTGTAGCGAATTTACCAGATGGCGAGGGTGTGTAGTGTTCAGTTAGTTCAGGCTTAATAAACGGTTTTATTCAAATAGAAAAGCATTCCATCCATATGCTGTATGTTATTTAATTTTGGCTTTTTAT
>CABFOW010000882.1:175884-191507 GCA_902141385.1 Timema californicum | reverse complement strand
CCCCCCCCCCAGATCAACCCATTTATGGGTACCCATGCATGTACATATCCTTCCAAATTTAACTATCCAGTTAAGATAAACATACTGCCTTCTCATAATTAAAACCGACTTGTCAATTGACAGATAATGTAAGCCTACTAAACCACTATGACGTGGGAGACTTGACGAACAGAGGATATGTAACAGTCGTAGAGGTTTCTTGAAAATCCAACGCAAGTAATTTTAAATAATGGTCTTAAAACAAAGTGTTTCTCATGTTGGAGTAACGCACGCTATGTGATTGTTGTAGTGTTGGACCTGGCCCCGGGGGAGGGCTGATTCCTCCTCCCACACACCTGGGTACTGGAGGACTAGGCCCTATACTGTCACCACCACCTGGCCCACACACCTTCCAGCCAGGTCTAGGGTCACCGTCTACTGATGCTGTGTCGGCCACGTCTACAGTCGAGGATCCCTTTGAGGGAGCGGAACTGGAGGGGGTTTGCCAGGTAGGTCACTGAGGGGGCAAGTGTACTATCCCCTATCCTCCCCGCTCCATACACAAACATTTAAAGTAATGAGTCTAATAAAAATACAAAACAAGTAAATAATGGGTTCACCAAAAAATTAGACTGAATGTTGAAAGGATTAGTAACAAAAATAGTTGTTCCTGATTCCTTGCACAGTATAATATTTAGAGAAAGGAGTGTGGGGGGAAGGACAAAATCTTCTGATTAGCTAATTTTACAATCTTGGATAAATAAATTAAAAAAAACAACATTAAATGAATAGGTATGTAGAAAAACATAGAAATGAATGTTTGCATCCTCAAAAAAAATAAGGTTGTTTTTAAATAAACTATATTGCTGTAGGTACTTGGCATTTTTTTGAGTCAATGCCTGGAGATAAAAAATGTCAACAATGCCTAATTACTAAATTTCTTCACAGGAACAGGATTTACAAACTGTTATAAAAAACATTTTAAAATCAACATTTCATATCATCTGCATTATGTGAATAACACTAGCCTGTTTATTTTCTTATATTAAAATAATTTATTGGGTTTTATGTAACTTTGTGTGGAGTTATTTCCTAGAGTTTAGGCCCTAGTCAAGCTCAAAACTCTTTTTTGATCTTCAAAAAATTGTGGGGCAAACTGACATAAATTTTTTCCTCCGCTTCCGTGTCATGTGTTATAAGGTTATTCAAACACTGCTTTTTTTTAAAAAGAATAGTTTACATTTAAAATTATTTTCGTGCATTCCAAAATCAATTATTTATAACAAGTAAAGTAGGTACGCTGCTATTTTTAACTTCCTTACAGTATCAATTTTGTTATGGGGTTCAGCCAGAGAAATTTGTATTTTTGTTACAGGGAAAAGCTGAGGTATAGGTTTTTTGAGATATTTTTGGCCATGCTGTTTGTAATTAATTATTTAACTACATTTTATAGATATCAGAAATTAACTAACTCCTTAAATAAGTTATTTACAAGCCTTTGCGAATTCATGTTTTTCCATTTCGAGTCGAATCTGAATCTCGGCAAACCAGTTCAAATCTTAAGTTAAACAAGTAAACAAAGCCTCATGATTAACTTATGAAAGATTATAAATGAAATAAATTACTATTTTTTTTATAATGGTTTGTTGTATAAGACCATAGAAAGTTGAAATTATTCTTAAGTATGAAAAGATTTGAATTTTGAACTAAACCCATCTGAATCTGAAATTTACTTATATTCAAAATTTTGAATCCACCACAAATCTCTCTAATAATAAGACTCATAAGCTTGAATCCGAATCTTAGCAAGAGTTAAATTTAGATTTGAAATTTCGAAGGTTTGCACAGGCTTATATTTATTAGATTACTGAAGGGTATTATTCAACTTTTGTTGTCAACTTAGGATTTAATCATTTACATCATGTTGTCTCTATGCAGCTCTATCGAGGTAAGACCTGCCAAATGTTTGTCGGCAACAAGACAGTGTACATTCCACCCACGTTCACCCAGAGAATGTTAGAGGAAAAGCTGACAGCGGCCTTCACCGTCATCGCACATTCCACGTAAGTAGTCGCCTATGATTTTTCTTTTCTTTTACGTGTGTTGTTTTATTAGATTGTAAAAAAAATAATTAGACTAGTGATTACGGTATTTACTAGAAACCCATTTCAGTAGCCAAAGGGTTTAAGGCACTATTCTCGCTGTAGACTGGACTGCCGATAACACGGAGATGAAGGTTTGAATCGTGGTCGGATGTACTGAGGCTGGTTTTTCCAAAATTGTTTTTCTCATCTCTAAAACCATTGGTGTAACCTGAACAAGTAGTAAGATGCTGTGCCAAAAAAAAATTACAAAAAATAATATTTGAATTTTGATTTGACGAATTTGGAGGATATTTCATATAGTCTATTTGAGTTGTTTCGAATTCATAAAGTGGACCTGGCATGCTCAAAGTGGAATGTGTCATTTCACTTTAGATTCTAAACAATTAGGGTGCATCAAAGCACTGGAATATTGCAATTTTAAACTAAACACACAAAATAGAATAAAATCCCACCAAAAATATATAAATCATGAGATTAACGTTTATAGTGCCACACTTATAATGTATTTGTATGCTGAGTGCCAGAGATATTCAATCATTTTTGTAAGGTTGTACAAGAAAAATCAGACAAACTGCGGTTTTTCAGATTATTCTATCATGTTTATCTACGTGTACTGTTCTATAATTGAGGAAAATGTTCTCGTTATAATTAAATAATACACACCTGTTGACCTCAATGGTCTTTAGGTAAAATGCTTGCCTCAGGACCTGACACTCATGAGTTCAAACCCAGTTAGGGTTAATGGATTTTTCTTGAGTGAAAAAATTTGTGGCACAACTTCTTCTGGAGGGAAAGTAAAGCCCTCAGTCCCATTTCGATTGTGGTACGTAAAATAACCCTGGAAGTTGTGTGCATTTACCTTTCTAGGCAGGATTGGCATGCCCTTTTGTTCTTGCTCATAACAATTCTTGTGTGCTGTCGGTTTGGAAACTGCACGATAAATACGGTTCCTCAAATAAATCAAAAATACTCTCCTACCTTATCTATCAGGTAATGCCAGAACCAGCGCAAATATGGAAAACCGATCATATCAACTCATGGCACCGAACGCTTAGTAAGACGCGGTGCTAAATATTATTATTAACTCATGGCACTAAGAGGGTTAAAGTCAAAACATTTAAACAAAACTGCCAAAGTATTTTTAAATACATTGACACATGAATTAACCTATGCAATACACATTTGACTTTATATAAAATAACAATATTTTTACTTTAGTTTCTTTAAAACAATAAAGTAGTAATGGGATTTGATTGTTCCATTTTCAACCTTAAAACATTAAACTTTTATTATTAACTAGGTGTCTGTCTCGCAACATGTCCATTCATTTTGTCACTGAACTTAGGCTTCCAATGCACCCTATGCTTTGCCTCTTCCTTCAGCTCCCAGAATTTTCTTCTTTCCTTCAAGTCATATTTGAATCCTTCTTTTTTATCTCCTCTTTTCCTCATAAACATCCCATTCTTAGATAATGTTAAATAAAAATGACTTTGCTCTTTCTCTCAACCAAAGGAAAAAAATAAAATAAATCACTATGTTAAAATCAACATCAGTAAAGCAGGTTTAATTACACTTCAATTTATTCTTCTTTCAATGTCAGGTGCATGGATAGCATTTCCAAAACTAAATCAAAACCATTAGTAGTTGTGTGTTCCCTCAAATACAATGAAAGTCTCATTAGATAATAAGTATTTACATTTTTTCTGGCTAATCCATGTAATTCTAGTTTTTGATAGGTCAAGATTGGCTTGGTCCGGTTCAACTCAAAAAATCATGACTATTGTATTTACAAATATTTTATTTAGTTGTTTCCTATTTTAACCTAGACTAAAGTGTGTTTGTTTATGTTTTAAGAGATGTATCCAAGAGCTGTGAAGCTTTTGCAATGCCCTCGCTGTGTTACTCGACCTTCCCCTTGTGCCGTACTGACGGCGGGGCGAACCCGGATCTGGCCCTGTCCCCGCGCCGGATCTGTCGCGAGGAATGTGAAGTGTTAGAGAATGAGATGTGTCGGCTGGAGTATGCCATCGCCAAGCGCCACCCCCTGATCGGTAAACAGTTAGTCTTGCCAGAGTGTGGGGACTTGCCTGCTGTCGGCTCTAGGGAGAGCAAGGATTGCCTAATGCTGGGGATACCGCGACCAGAGTTGGCGGAACCAGGTAAAACAACTCGCTGCATCTCTTTCCTGGATGTACAAGTACAAATATTACTTATGTTTTGGTTGGGAGCTCCATATTTGACACTTGATAATAATTAAAATGCTGTCTTGGCCAATTATATATATGAGCCACTTCAGTGGCTGAATGGTCTAAGGAGGCATCACGCTTATGTTAGACTGGCCTGCTGATGACAAAAAGATTGGGCTTCGAATCCCGGTCGGGTCTGGTTTTTCTTAAATGGTTTTACAATCGCTCCCCATGCGAATGCAGGTACACTTTCTATAAATATAATCTTCCTAATCCCTAAAACCATTAGCGTGGTTAGTACATAAGCGTATAGTCCGAATGGGTATTAAGAGTAAAAAAAAAAAGTTGATCTAAAGTGTAGGGGTCTTAATTAGAGATGCAAATTTTCTGTTAATCTTTTAAACAGAAAGCAAGTGTGTAGTCAAAACAAATAATGGCAATTAGAGGTGTAAATTTTCAACTCGTTGATTAAAAACAAAGTATGATCTTATCTGATCTACAGCAGACATGATGTTAGTGACACATCCAACCACCAAGCACTGTAGTCCATACATGAATGTGAGACGAGAGCTGGAATTGCTGTTATTGTTTTATCGTTGTTCATTTGATGATGTTTCAGACGTTAACGTCCTCAGGAGAAATTAAACTGAAGAGTAAACTTTAAGGCTTTGGTCTATCTTGATTGTATTTGTTATATTTAAATAGCTGAATAAGGGAAAAGTTTCTTAAAAACAGAAAATGTTTTATCTTACTTATCTATTCTTAATGTATGTTTATTTTGCATGGGTGTAGAATTTATTCTTACTACCCAGTTACATTTCTGATGCTAAGAGTTGAGCGTATAGTGTTGGAGCTACGGATTAGTTTGTGTTTGATGTGTCTAACAGGGGATCTGTGTTACTGGGGTCGAGGGGAGAGGTACCGCGGAACAGCTCGGCTGACAGTGTCGGGTCAGGGGTGCCAACAGTGGGTCAATCAAGTGTACAGTTTCAAGTCCTCTGAATACCCCGAGTTGGGCGGGGGACACAACTACTGCCGTAATCCTGGGGGTGTAGAGATCAAACCCTGGTGCTACACCACGAGAGGCGACAAGGAGCCCTGTGATATTCTGCAATGTGGTGAGTTCATCCCCCCCTCCCCCTAACCCCAACCAATGGTGTCAGTATCCTAGCTGCAAGCATGTCAAACTTGGGGGCCACACCCAGCTCAATCCTTGATTCAGAGCTGCCCGTGGACATTACAATGAGTCATTATACAATAGGATCGTATAATTATTTTCAAACATCTAGCTGTTTGCAAAGTACACATTTTTAATTTTAAGTGATTTGATTTATCAAATCGAATAATATAACATTCAAATTGATATTGATATTATCGAAGCTTTGCATACCCCTAATTAATTTACTTAAAAAGTTTGCTCTTTGTTGTTTATGAATATTATACATGATAAACAAAATGGTGTTTGTGAGTGGCACCAAGTCTTAAAACAACTTTTTTAAATTACATTTTAAACAGGTTCAGAAAGTGCATGTTAAATACCTCAAATAAAAAAATCAAAAAAATCTCCACTTTTAACTAAAATTGTACATTTTTAAAGATTCAAAGATTTGATTTTGGATTTGAGATTCAAAGGAATATTTAATTTTTCGATTTGAGAAATATATAGGATTAAAAGAAGGATAGTAGGACAAGGGCTACATACTCGCTTCCAAAACGCTTGGGTTCAAAAGATCACATTCAAAATAAGGATGTTCTCGTTTCTTAAAGAATCAACAATAAACTTTAATATAATGACTTTTGATAATTCACTTAATTCTCAAATCCCAGTAAATAAAAGTTATAGTTTTGAAATGAAATTGAAATACAGTATACTTTTGTTGATCTAAACTAATTAGGACCGAAGCTTTTTTGGATTAGTGAAAATTTGGTTTAAACGGGAGAATACAGAAAGGTCTAATTTTAAATTAGAGTTGAATTAGGTTGTTTCATAAAATTTAAATTTATTTGAGTGATGTATAGCATGTAACATGTACTTTAGTATCTATAGTATTAGTTACATTAAATACATTGTGTTGACTACAACATAAATATTAAGTATTTATTATATTATCATTGTTTCTTACAATTTCCTTTTAACTTTGAGTTTGTTAACAAAGAAGATATATTTTAATTGATTTAGTTTGTCCCCCTCCCCTTTCTACCCCCATTTTATGAAAATTGTGTTCAGATTATGCAGCATTTTGGATTACAGTCCATTATTAATTTATTTACCCTTTCATTTCATAGCTGACAATTTACTTACCATTGTCTTTGTGTTCTTGTGATCTTGCACTAATAACTAGTTGAAGTACCTGAGGCTTCTCCGCAGGTTTTTAATTAATAAAAAAGAAACTCTGATCATTTTAAAATTAAATCTTTGAGGTGCACACGTTTGTTCACAGGGCCTACTAATTTTTTAAATTTGAGCTATCTGTGTGCAGTAGATATCTCGCAATGCTCATGACACATACAAACTCTTATTTTATTAAATAGATGGATGGACTTTCGTTTAAACTATTTGCATTTAAAAGATGTTTCAAGTCAAATTGAAGACTTACACTTTTGAATACTAATCAAATTAAGATTTGTATTTGAATAGACCTGGTTTTGAAATATCAAATTCATTTAGGTTATAGAATCAAATTCATTTCAATTTCTTAATTGAAAAGTTAAATTTTTATATAGCATAACTGTTTATCGGAACAAACAATGATCTTTTATTAAAATATAATCAACTATTTCATCATAAAATTTTAAATACATCATGTAGACATATTTACAGCAGGTATTTTAATCTTATGGATTTAATTAAATAGTACACTGAATACTCTACATGTAGTCAACTTATTATTTTAACAGATCAACTCGCATTATTAAACTTAACCATAAAAACTTGTGAATTTCTTAGCCTTAATCTATTAATTTTTATAGATCTATTTCTTATGTCTTTAATATGTTATTATAGTAATTTTTTAAAATTAAATAATAATTCATCCTAGCAGTTGTTTTGTATTTAATTGAAAAAATCTCAATATCTAATTCAGATTCATTTCGAAAGATCTCCAAAGCATGAAATTTAATTTGGAATAAATTTAAGTTAGTAAGAAAGAGTTAAGTTGTATTCAAATTGAAAATTTTAGATTTGTACAGGCCTAATTTCTTTTACAGCAAAAACATTACAATACAATATATAACTAAACACATTTTTAGTGTGAGATAGGGTACATGGACAAAGATTTAAATTGTTAATTAGGAGGAATTGGAATTTAAAATTAGGGTTAAAATTTAAGAATCATATTCAAGAAAGAGGGGATTCTTAAATCAATTTTAAAACAAAACACATGGCAATAATTGTCAGGGCACACTAAACCTATTTTCCTATCAGGACAAAATATATTTCTGAATGAAAATGTTGTTACTGTTTCAGAGGACAACATGTGGCTTTATATGACTGCATGTGGGTCCGCAGTAGCACTACTGATGATCATATTGTTGTTATGTTGGTGCTGTGTGAGACGACGCAAGTCAAGAGGCAGTCCCAGGAACAGGCAGCTTAACGGCTCAAGTAACAAGGTGATTGAAGGGGTCCTCTTTTTTTTATGATTTCCTTTGCATCAAAATTATGTTGGATCTAATGGCATCCACTGTCTCAAAACGGAGAAAAGAAACACTAGATTATTTTGATAGCGTATATGACTTGTTTCTAGGGGTGTATCGATGCGGATACCGATGAACCGTTATCGGGTGACTAGTGCATCAGCAATTAATCATAATCGGCGATTATTATGTCGATTGATTATTTTTTAAGTAAAATTTAAAGCAAAATTTTCTATGTGATCAAAATTGCATAAAAAAACCCTCAGATACACACTTCATCTGAGTTAAGGACTATGCAAAGATAACATAGCCAGTTAAAGAAATATAAGTTCATATCATTGATAAAATTAACAATATAGTTCCAACTTTTGCCGGTTATGCAAAGATTAATCATAGAATAACATTATCAAAGTTTAACTGTTGATTTTTAAATAAAATCTTTTTCTATTAGTTGCATTAACTGTTATCTTTCTCTTAAGCATATTTCTCAATGGTTATTAATAAATAATCCATAATCAAGACTAATCGGTGTGAATAATCGTAGCATGAACAATTATTTTAAACAATCAGTATCGGTAATCGGTTTTACTGAACTGGTACACCTCTAATTGTTTCATATTCTGGAGGAAACATCCTGATTACTGATTGCTAGAGGAATATCTCTTTCTTTTCCACTATAAAACATTGAAAACATTAAAATAATAACCCACATCGCTTGGCACACTCACTTTATACTTTACTCATTCTTGCCCAATAGTGTAATTGAAATGTGTATAGCTCAGACAGTTGGTAAGGTCTGGAGGGGAAAAAAACTTGGCTGTGCTAACACATTAAGGTGGGAGTGTAGGGAACTTTCTAACCAGTCGAACTTCTCCAGTCTCCTCCTCTCCATCTTCTTTAGATATTGTCCGCGGGAGTCAGTGGGTTCAGTAGAGCTTCTCGGGCTTAATTAAATAATGGTGGGGGTGGAGAACATAGCCGATTAAAGAAATTTAAATTTATGATGTTTATTCTGAAGTTTTATTTTAAAGAAAAGTTAATCAATGTTTTATTACATTCTTAAACCACTAGTTACATAATTAAAAGAAAAAAAAAATTAGTACTTGAATATAGACATAATATGGTTATATTAGTGATAAATTAGCCACATGGTGGTCTCCCTTTTTCTCCACTCATCTCTCAACACCCTAAAGACCATACGTGTAGAAATACTATTTGTACCTCTTAGTATACGTATTTATAGCTCGCGAGCTAACCGGCAAGTGTGTTGCGTCAGACACTTCCCTTCCACATAGTATCACAACACATACACTAAATCAGATGTGTTGATTGGCTAGCTGTCCACGCTAAACCTCCCCTGTCCACTATGAAGCCACAGGTGCATCTAACAGCTTCCGGGTATAGATAACTTAAAATAGCACGATACTTTAAATGAAAGGTAAAAGTAATAAATTTAGATGATGCTAAGGTTCCAACAAGGACTTTACAAGAATGAAATCTACTAGAGTTAAAAGTCAAAGGCCTAAAAAATGAAGTTAATGAATTGAAGTTTAAAACATGTATTATTTACAACTTTGTTTATGACTTGGTCAACTTATAATTCACATTAAACCCCACAAAAGAAATCAAATAATTCTCCAATAGAAGCAAAGTTTAATTTTTTCCCGTGGTGACCTCAGCAGTAATATTGTTGAATATCTGTCGAGGGTGTCATGGAATCTAATGACAACCTTTTCTCTTAATATAAAAAGTTTCTCATCTAATGCCGCAATGCTCATGACAGATATTCAACAACTGATGAGGTCACCATGTGAAGAAAATTAAACTCTTGTTTCTATTTGAGCAATATTTGATTTATTTGGCCAAGAAGTTTTTTTTTTCACTACAGACTTTTAAAATTAATCTGACACTTTTAGGTACATTTTTGTTGGTGCTTATCCTTTAAACACACATGTGCGTCATATTAACACAGTGACAACAATGGAAAATATGTGCATCTTGAAATTTTTTATAATGGTGTGCGAGTATTAAAAAATTAGAGTTTGAGTTGAGTTTTAGTAGCTCTTGAACAAAATTCAAATTGTTTTACTAAACTCAAAAAATTTGAGTACCCTACTCAGAATTCTCGATTTTTTTTTTATTTCCTACTTTAATTTGATTCAATTTTAAAATATAATTCTATAGGAGATAGATTTCCTCAATAGTTCAAATTGTCTATAAGTAAAAAAAAATTGTACAATTTTTTTTTTAAGTTTATTTAAAAATTCAAGTTTGCATGATTCAAAAATTCAACTGAATCCGTTAAGAGACATGAGGCTTTCCACTGCCAAAAGTTTTCTCAATCCTGTTTAAATCCATCTTATATGGTATGATTTAAGTTGTTAAAGGTGTCAAGAGTTTATTAAATCAAGACAAATTTCCACTTAAAAATTAACTTAATTGATTTACTGTATTAAAATATTTGTGCTCTTTATTACCACAGCTTTCACGATTTCATTACATTCATCAATGTAGTCACATATTGTTGGTCCAGCAGGTGTCAGCATTCAAGACGTCCCGCACCTCGTCCCCTAGTAAAAGTGGGAAGGGGATCCTGCTTCCTGGTAATCCTCAGCATCTAGAGATGAGTGCATTGATCCCTGGATCCGGGAATTCTGTTAAAGGAGAAAGGGGGGGAGGGGCACTTAGAGCGAGAGAATTCCCCCTCGCCTCAGTCAGATACTTACAGGAGCTCGGCGAAGGAGCTTTCGGTGAGTTGCGGTTTAATAATGTGATTTGACTAACGTTTTTAACTAGGGTTTAATGAGAGTGATTGATAATGAAATTAAAGTGTATGTGTACTGTGTAGTGTAGTGATAGCAGTAAATAAAATATAATTCCTGATATGATGTTCAATATTGATGTTGATTGCCACTCCTAGAATTGTACCAGATAGAGTAAAAATAAATTGTGTTGCATTGTCTTGCCCTTAAACAGTAAAATAAGATTATTGTTTGCAGAACCTCAGGATCAACTACAGTAGCCCTTCTTTGTTGCTGACTGACAGCTGCTAAGCACATGTTTTTGCAGATCAAATGGTTCAGCGTAGGGATACATAATTTGGTCTGATATTTTTCAAAGCTGTCAGTCAGCACCAAAGAAGTCATGAGGCTACTGTAGTTAAATTTACACCTTAACTAAAAGTAAAATAAGTTAGGCCTTGATAGAAAATAAACTCCTCTCTTTGTTATACATTCTCCACACTTCCATCTTTTCATCACTCTATTGCCACCTCTATACGATCACACTCCTGCTTTCAGGTAAAGTTTACAAAGGTCAAGTGACTATGACAGAGGGCCCGCTGATGGTTGCAGTGAAGGCCCTCAAGGAGAATGCCACCCCTAAGACTCAAGCGGATTTCCGTCGTGAGGTGGAGCTAATGACCGACTTGAGGCATCCAAACATTGTATGTCTGTTGGGTGTCGTGATGAAGGGGGAGCCCTTGTGTATGTTGTTCGAGTATATGACTCAGGTGGGTTCCATTCAAATAATTATCAAACATATCATTAATGCTTTTGTAATTTATTTGGTCAATTTTCAATACAATCCATTTCCAAAAATAACTATGCTATTTTTTATTTTTGAATAGTGTACTAGGATAAAAAAAATCATGGCTTGAGCCCACGATTAAGCTATACCAACAGAGCGGCCACTGTCATTAGCAATGTTAGTGCTAACGTTTGTGGATAAAAGGGTGTCATGTGGTCAACACAAAAGAAACTTTGGCTGTTAATCTCACTTTTCTAGACCTGAGCCGATACCTATTTATTCAAGTAGATCTCAAATGAAAGAACATGAACATGGTGAAGAATTATAAGAAACCTAAATAGTAACTTGTGAAATATAGGACAAACACAGGAAATGGACATTGGATGCAAATATATAATATATCTCTATTGAAAACCTCTGCTCACTTTATGAGGTATTTGGTTATACTTGAACGAAGGTATGGGAAAGGGGGGTATAAACAAGTAAAAGGGGGCAAACATATTATGGCTTTTACAGTGAAAAGAACACAGTTCACACCTTATATTTGTTGTGCCTCACTGTTCAGTCGGCCCTTGTATCTTTCCTTTGCACTTGCACAGGCTGCACCAACCACCCTCTCTACTGCCTGGACCGCTCCACAGTCCATGTTCTCTAAGCCGTCCGTGACTAGTTCCCCATTGTACTCGGCACCCATGAGAACTTCACTTTCTATTGGCTCGCTTGCCGGCCACTATTGCTCATGTTTTCCCGCACCATTGGGAAGCTCCCTTTTCTCCCATTGGACAAGACCAGGCAGCAGTGGAGGGTATTTAAGATTGTGATTCCTTGGTCAGAGGCCAGTCGGAGAGTGGCTACCCAAACCGGGTGTGCCGTTTGAAAGAGCTTATAAATCGTCGTGTTTGTAAAGAGCAATTTTGTCTGAACTCCCTCTCCTTCCGCCGTCATCCTTTACCTCCCACCGTAACTCACGTTGCTGGGAGACTAGCCTACCTCCCACCAAAACTCACGTTGCCAGAACAAACTCGCCGACCTTTTTCCTACCCCTACCTACTCAGGCTGGAACACAACGTCGCTGTCGTGACATCAACCAGTTACCCCCAAAGCCTCAGTGAAGGATAACACATTGCTGCCATTAGACAAAGAGATAATGGCTGCCTCTCTAAGAATATCTATCGTTACCGCCCAATCCCCCAACCTAGATTCAAACCTTATTGTTATATATTAAAAATTTCTTGTAAATATTATTTCCTTACACGAAAGCATGCATAGGAATTAAAAAAAGAAACATTTTTCTTGCTTTAGACTAATATTACTGGATAATTAATGTTTCCCTCTGAAGGTAAACTGTCCATATGTTGAAGTGAAAGCCTTACTGTGTGTTCTGTTCCAGGGGGATCTCCACGAGTTCCTCATGACCCATTCCCCTCGTTCTGCATGCGATGATCCCAGTATTCAAGTGTTGGAACAGCCCGAGTTCCTCCACATAGCTCTTCAAATAGCTGCAGGTGGGTACTCATTATAAGGGAAGTATTAGGACCTTATATTTTATTTTGAAACAAGAATTTGAAAATAATGTAGATGGGTAAGAGAATAAAATTTTTCCTCACTCTAAGCACTAGAAATTCCCTTCTTCTTTGATTCTAAAAGGTATCTTGAAAAACCAGGAAATGCTATATTTATTTAGGGTTCTCTCAATTTTTCAATCCCGCAGTCATGCAACTTAAAGTAAAGTTTCGAGAAACCATGGCAATCTAAGGCTTGAGTTTCTGACTTCCTGTGTAATGCTGGCCTTAACATACGAAGGGACCAATTCTTCCCGCCCCTGAAGCCAGGACATGTTGCAAGATACCCGATGAGATCTGGGTCACCGACCACCATACAAGTGTTGATGGCTTGTATAACCGAGGGCACATCTGTGTTGGGTTAATGAAGCTTTGGAATGGGGTGACTTTTCCCCACCAATGATGCCAGGCATTCCGCTGTTAGTTCGTTATTGGGTGAGTGCCACCAGCTAAATAGCTTCTGGCTAAGCTGTCCCCCTTTTAGTGGGTGGAACGTGGCTGTCCTACTCTATTAGGCGGTAATTCAAAATATCCTTCTACCATTATTTTACTCTCACTTGTTGTTGTTTGCTCCTCCCATCTCTTTCTTGGTATTCCTTACGGTCTTTTTCCTACATCATCTCCATCATTCTCCTCGGGGTTCTCTACTTTTCCATTCTCATTACGTCTCCATACCAGGTCCGGGCTATAGTAGTCTCAAGGGGGTACATTGTATAGTAGAGTAAGCAAAGGTAGGTGGTGTGGACACAAAATGAGAATGTAAAAGGAAAGAAATCCAAGGAGAATGAGGGTGTTGGAAGTTAGGAGGGAAAATACTGCAACAGAGACTAAGAGGTGGGAGTAGCAGAGAACAGCGAGTGTGTGATTGAGAGGAGAAGTATGGATGAGAGTAAGGGAGGAAGAATAGTGGAAGGACAGAGGAAGATGGAGGCATTTTACCAAACTGACCCAGTCACAAGGTGAATTTTGATGACCCGGTTGCTTCCTCTAATATCTCATTTAGCCCAACTCCTCTCTGAACATCTCCATTTATAATCCCATTTCTCCTGGTTACAACTGATTGGATCAATATGTTTCTAAAGTTTTCCACAAGTTATTTGGCAGCAAATTACAAATTGTGCCTTGTTTACAGGGATGGAGTACTTGTCAGGTCACCATTACGTTCACAGAGACTTGGCCGCGAGGAATTGTCTAGTTGGTGACAATCTCACAGTCAAAATTTCAGACTTTGGGCTTTCCAGAGACATATACTCTTCAGACTATTACAGGTACAATAGAATAGCAAATTTTATATTGCGGATTATGAATAAACTTGGTAGACAGACAGTTGAATGTCATTGAATACCTTGGTGTTTTAGTAGTAGAGCAATGGCATTTTAGTACTTACTGTACATAATTAAAAGAACAAACCACATTTTAAATTAGCAATTCTGATTCGTTATAAATAAGCTCATATTTACTTGCGCGAAACCTGATTACTCTTACACAAAATTAAATATACATCTGCAATGGTGGTCATTGGGCCAAAGTCATCAAGCTTGCAATAGACTGGATTTCTGGTTAGGGGGAGGTCGAGGTTTGAATCCTGTCTGGGTGCACTCCAGGTGATTTACCGCTGTTTTTTCATCCCCTCTCCATGCACTAATGTTGGTATGTTTATTATTAAGCTACCCTAGCCACCTCTTAGCAAAAGTCATTAATAACCTTGGTGTTAAACATACTTCTTAAATAAATATATATCCTTAAGCAAAATATTCCCTTTCAAAAAATAAAAAAAGTATTAAATCAATATTATATATTTATCATATATCGTTATAATATTATAAGTTTTTATTTTGTGGTCTTAGTCAGTATATTTTCACCGACTTCGATTCTTGATTCCACAGCCCTGCTTTACCACTACAAAGCTTTTCCAGAATAAAATCTGTGTTGTAGGCTAAAATTCATATTTATGTTTAATTTTTATTATCTTATGCTCTATTGATCACTACACATTAATGTTAACTAAAGACAAAAATCTACAGTAATTGAATTGCATGCTGAAATTCATCAGCTTATAATAAAATTTTAAACATGATTTTAATAAAATATTTTGTTAATAATATCTAGTGTATAAAGCTATATTTAAAAATTCACATTATATAAAAAACAAAAAAAGAATATTACTTAAAATATTTGGACTTTAAGCTTTAGAAATGCACTAGAAACCCGTTTATCAAAATTGTGATTATCCAACATTACAGTTTATCATGAACACTATTTCGACTACTTGAAGCACCAGGACCAAGCTGCTACTTACTCTTCAATAGGTTCGGGATTGATCTGTCTGCAGGCAATCATCAAATCTAAAAAAAATATTAACATAAAATTGATTTTATTTCTCAACAAGTTGTAAGCCTTATTCTCTTTATGTAACAAAATAAAATCACTCTTTACCCGACATACTGTAAATACATGTGTTATTTTCACAACATATTGTGTGTGCAAGTCCACATTTGTGCTCCCTGAATCATCATCATCATCATCATCATCCTCATCCTCATCCTCCACCATCCCTCAGCTTTCACCCACTGGCCGGGTCTCTTTGGGACATAAGTCTCTCCAACATATATTTTATCTCCCCCCCC
>CABFOW010000882.1:162804-175850 GCA_902141385.1 Timema californicum | reverse complement strand
CCCCTCCCCTTTCCACTCCCTTCAGTCACCCATCCCTTGGTCTTCCTCTTGGTCTCTGCCCCCCACTTCAATATCCATAATCATTTTTGGTATTCTCTCCTCCTCTATTCTCCTCACATGGCCGTACCACCTTAGCTGTGACTTCTCTATCCTGTCCTACACTGATTATTTTTATATGGCTCCTTCATTACCTAAGTTTCCGCTGTGTATGTCGATATTGGTACATACAAGTAGTATGTCTTGTAGATCACTACTTTACACTTCCTTGGTCTCCCCAACCCTTCAGCCAAGTTGGGGGGACGGGCAACGACATGAAGTACAGTGGGGACTATGTGTGCCCCACGACTGCTACGGCAGCTGTGAAGGTTCGGCAGGAAGCCTGAAAAGTGACAAGTGATGGCGCTCTGGTTAAGCTATGATAGGCCTATCAAGCAGTGGCTATACAACTTGCTTATAAGAATACAACACCCCTACTGACAGCGAAAAATTTCCAAAATCATGGTTTATCTTGATTGCGCCTGGTCCCATCAAAATTGGATGAACAAGTTTCAAGGGTAATTTGATTTGGCTTTGCTTCAAATCGAATAAGTGGACCTTGCACACCCCTTCACACAACACATTTATCTATTATTAATGTTATTCAATCAACTTGCCTGTTCTGACTGCATTGATTATTTTAGCACACAACTTACAAACAAAATATTAGCGAACACATCATTTAAGCTGACAATTCACCATTATTTATGCTGTCTGTGGTTTTCAGGGTCCAATCCAAGTCATTGCTGCCTGTACGATGGATGCCTCCAGAATCCATCCTGTATGGCAAGTTCACTACAGAGTCGGATGTCTGGAGCTATGGCGTGGTCTTATGGGAAATATACAGTTATGGACTTCAGGTATTTACACTTGGATAAATTTTTATTGAACAAGTGCTTTTTGCTTTTTAATGCATCCTGAAAAAGTTTGCTATTGTATAATGTTTAGAAATAGAACCTTAGAACCTCTCGAATCTTTAGGACTATTTGAGGATCTGAGAAAAAATCATTTTTGAGATTAAAAAAATATATATTTTTTTCTTTAATTTTGAATAGAAACTTGTTTTAGAGCTTTGTATTTTTTTAATAACTGTGGCTTTGCCCAACATAATTATAGGACCACCAGATCACAGGCCATTAATTTATCACTTAATATATAAATGTTATATAACATAAAAAATATGTTTACATTTAGTTACTATTACTATTTTCTCTATCAACTTTTAGGGGTCTGTGTAGTCATGATTAAATCTATTTTGTTTGAGAATTTTTAAACTGAAATTTGTTCTTTTTTAAGAAAGTGTTTCATAGATTTATTTACCTTAGTGTTGAGACTCTAGCTATGAATTTTTAAAAGAATCATCCCATATCTTGGTCACGATGTGAACATTGTTTCAGCCATACTATGGATACAGCAACCAAGAAGTTATAGATATGATTAGAGGGAGACAACTCCTACCCTGTCCTGAAGACTGTCCCTCTCCCGTGTACTCGCTGATGATAGAATGCTGGGCCCAGGTGCCCAACAGAAGGCCTCACTTCCCAGAAATCTCGCTGCGGTTAAGGGCGCTGGGCTCGGGCCCCGACTCGGGGAGTCACAGCACCGGCTCTCACAGCAACCGCACAGCATCGACGCAGCTGAGCCAGGCGTCGCAGCACTCCAACTCGCCAGTGCACTGTGTCATTAGTGGCAAACAGCCAGCGCAACTCGTGGTCAGGTTACCTCCTCCGTATAACAACTCTGCCGCTGTAGAGACTAAGATATCCAACATGATATGACAATAGTTGCTGTGGCAACCCACACCTTGTCATAATGTTTAGAACTTTGGGAAATTTGGCCTTTGTTAGTTTGAAGCTAAGAACATGAAAGACATTACTAACGTTGGCATTTGAATCAACTTGAGGATGTTTATTAAACATAATTTCTGGACTGGGTAACGTATAGGAAGGATTTAACACACTAGATACTACTGACTGGCATTCAAATAAGCCCAAAAACTTTTAAACATGAAGTCGGATAGTATCACTTAGCACAAAATATATCCTAGGTCTGTCCATAAACTCAAAAGATTTCATCTTTGAAAGATAGCTGTGTTTGTATTAAATCTATTGCTAGTTTTATGTTTTGAATCACCATTACGCTCATAAATTTGGAAGAAGGTATGAAAGAAGGATAGAAACATATAAAAGGCAACAACACAATATGGCTTTTACAATGAAAAGAAAAACACTGTTAACACTTTACATTGCTGCCATTCTCACAACTCATCAGGAGGGATTGTGAAACACGCAGCACAACTTCCTAAAAGAAGAAAACAAAAAAACTACAAAAGGGAGAAAAAGGAAATTTGTAAATAAGGATAAAAGAGATGAAAGAAGTTTTCCTTTAAGAGCTATAGTACACTATTAAATGAGTGATATTTTTTTTTTAAGATGAGGATAATATTTGAAATTAAAAATATTGGTTTTCTTGTTTACAACTCTCAGTTCAAATTACTGGTAAAAATAGCCTTATTCTAGTTGACACAATAAAACCCACCTCAGTGGCGTAGTTGTCTAACGCGCTAGTCGGGTTGAGCTAGACTGCCGAGGATGGGGAGATCAAGGTTCAAATCTTGGTAAGGTGAACTGAGGGTGGGTTTTTCCTAAATGGTTTTCCACTCTCCCTCCACGCACTAAGATTATTTTGAAAATAAATGAAAAGCATTTTTCTCAGGCCAACAAACCAGATTTGATACACACTTGAAGAAAGTGGGAAACCTGAAAAAGTCTGGGAATTTAGCATGACATGGTTACAAGAGTTTTCATTAATGTTTGCAATGGTTCTTAAAATATAAATTAGAAGAGCATAGTCCTGGTTTACTATTAGTGGGTTTTTTGTTTTGTTTTTTTACATTCCATAGAATATTGATAAATTAGTCTTTATATGGAGGAAGGTATATAACAAAATGTATCTTAAAAATTGAAAAGAGGTTTTCTTTAAAACTCTCTTGTTGTCTTAAATCATTCTTGTACAAATAACTAAATTTTCTTTGCATAGCTCTGCATAAAAGTTACTGCAAAAGCCTTAAAAAAGTACAGGAAATGTTTCCTCCTTTAGGAAGTTGTGTTCCACATTTCACATTCCCTCCTGAAGAGTTCTGATAGGATGAAACCTAGATCAGGGGGATTGGGCAGTCGGTAACGAATGACTTTCTTCAAGAGGCAGCCCTTACCTCTTGGTCCAGTGGCAGCAATGTAAAGTGTGAACTGTGTTCTTTTCATTGTAAAAGCCATATTAGGTTTGTTCCATTTTAAATGTTTTCCATTCACCTTTCCTGTACCATCTTCCAAATATATATTACCACTAAGGTATGTGTGCTGGCTATCCCTTTTAATCCAAACCAAAACTTAAAAAGTGTATTAACTGGATTTTTAAACTAATTAAGAGAGTAGGGCATCATCTTTTGCTGGACTCTATAATTAAATCAAGGAAGGAAGGGAGGGTTGATATTTTAAACATAAATAAATGCTAGATTATACTGGGGAAATGCACAAGACTAAAAATCATCAAATTGATAGCCAAAATATATATAGGAACCTAATACACACAGAGAAAGCACATATTAAAATAATTTAATAACTTTTATTAATTACACATGTCTCCTTTACTTGGATACTGCATTTGTTTCTTTGATATGCTTCATAACAGAACTAAACACATCTGTATCAAATTTGAAAAGACATCTAGAATCGAGGTGGACTCTATTGACTGTTCTGTGAATATGTGTGCTGAATAATGAATGTCTCGCTAGAAACTAGAAAACTAGGTGAGAAGGCGGGTGGGTATATATCTTGAAATATAGGTACAATTGCCAATTACTTGTCATTTATGGTAAATAAAAGACTGTTTTATCCAATAATAGTTGAAACGATCTGTTATTTTATCGGAAGAATCTCTTTATTCTATGAGTGAAGAAACTACAAAGCTCACATGTTTATTCAAGTACTATATTTGTTTTTGTACGAAGAAATTGTTGTTGTGGCTGTTCCTAAGATAGATAAGTCCAAAGTTTAATTTTACAGCTTTGAGACGACTGCATTGTGCGCACATCGTGTGTAATGTTGTAATATTTTGTGTGTGGGACTGTTTTCATCAAAAACAAAATTTGTTATGTGTTTGAACATAAATATGTTCTTAAACTATCACAATATCATTTGTGATGTGTGACATTGCTAAATGATATGCCAAACTGTTGACCCAATGACAGTTTAGCTAGTCGATGCTTTAATGGCTGTTGAATGTTCTTTTTTTTTTGGAGATTTGGTAGTATTGCCAGCTGAAACCAAATATTGTAAATTGTGTTTTGAAGTGTTTTATCTGTTAGTGGTATTGTATTGAGACTTGAAAGTAAAGATGAGTTTATTTTGCCGGCATGGTCATGGTTGGAGTTTCGAATCTAACAACATAATTTACACTATATTGTGAAGTCCGAATTATTTACACTTGATTCAAATCAACATCACCTCAATTTCATAACATTGCCAACTCTCAAATTATTTTGTAATTTATACCCATTATTGAAAAATCAAAAAGTTTTAATTCAATAAATAAATTTTATATACAAAAGATAGTACAGAAAGCTGAGAAGTTTTTAATATATGATTTTAAGTTGTTTATTAGGATAAGTTATTAGTCTTATTACTCATTAATGTATAATGTTTTAGAACACACACTAAGTGAACTTCCAAAGTCTCTTCCTGCTGGCTAAACATTGTCTGGAAGCTGACAAGGTCGTGGAAAGTTAATTTTTCCAGGGAAGGTCCACTAAAAAATGTTACTATACCCTAAGCCAATACATTTTTTATATACATATATAATATGAACTCCCCTTGGAAGCGGAGTCTGTAGCTAAGGCCCATAAGCAAAAATGCACTTATAAACAACTCACTATACATTTTGAGATGTTTTTTTTATTGTCATTTAATCTTTGAATCCCAAATTACAATGTTGTTATATTTGAAAGAAGGTACAAGAAAGGTGGAAAGAAACATAAAAGCAACCAGTCTTGAAACATACAAAGTTGTAGTGATCTGTCTTGAAGGATGTACAACTCGGGGTTTTATTATTTAGCTATTAACTATGTCATATCTTTTAACCAAGGGCATTGGTTGGATTAAAATCAATGGTAAATCATTTATTTAATGTCTTTACTGCTCTAAATAAAAGATTGTTATTATTACATTACACATAGTTATTTTAACTAAAACAGTTCATATGAAATGCCCGACACAGATTAAGCAAGATAAATTCATGAGATCTCAACTGAAAGTGGGGGTTTAGCTTCTGCTCACTAAGATGTACATCAGAGCGTTCTTACCTTCACGAAGGTTTCATATGCTACGCAAGTATGGCATCACTTTATTGTTCCTCCCTTGTTTACCAAACCTTAGCTACCAAGGAAGACTCCTCTGGCCTGTCTTAACAAAAGATGGAGACAATAACGTAGCAACATAATGGGCCTCTACAGCTGCTAAGATAATATTGGTATTATTAAATTTTTAGTAAAATAGTATATTGCTTTTATTAAGTAAATTTAAGGGGAAGATAAAATAATTTTGTTAAAGAGTGCAGGAGGTTTATTTTTTAAGTATAATCATACTAGTAAGATATTTTACCATCAATTTTGATTTTATTCTGAATAAATTTGGAGAAAGGTACAGAAAAGGTGGATGTAAAACATTTAAAAAGGGAACCGAACACAATATGACTTTCACAATGAAGAGAAGAACACAGTTCACACTTAACCAGCGGCAGCAATGTAAAGTATGAACTGTGTTCTTCATTGTGTTCATTCCCTTTTATATGTTTTCTATCTACCTTTTCTGTAGCTTCTTCCGAAAATATATATATTACAAATTACCTCAAAAAGCAAAAAGAGGTTTTCCTTTAGGAGATAGATTTTATTCAGAATAATCCTAAAGTTTATCTAAATGTTAATATGTAAATCCACATACACTTTATTGGTAAATTAACATGGGATCATTGTTTGGTTTGTCCTTTAATGTTTGTCCCTTACGGAGTATATATTGGCACTAGTTTTTAAAATCTATTTACTCTTTTTAATTATGAATCTGTGAATATTTTGAATTCTTGAATCTCCTTTACTAATAGATAATTTGAAAACTTAGCTTTACACTATTTTTTGTAGCTTTCTTTACTTTGTCAAGTTTTGACTCTTCGCTATTCAGTGTTGATTTATATAGATTCTATTCATGGCCATGCCTTATATTAATAAATAATATATTTTATTATAAATATATTATAAAGCACAATCAAACGATTATGTAATTTTATTTTTGACACTTGAGCATTTATGTGACCTTATTATCAAAAATTACAAATTTAACCATACACTTGAGAATCGAGAAAACATCAAATTTAAATTATGCCATTTAAGGAGATTAATTTTATTTTATTTTGTCAAAGTATTCGACCATATGCACATAATTCCAATCTAGCTATGCACAGCTAGGGGGGAAAACCTGATATGCAGGACAAAATATTTTTCACTGTATGTTTGAGCATTAAATTTGACTTTTATCTTTGAAATGCATTTATCTAAATTGTCAAAAAAAATAGGCACTGTGCAAGTAAAGGGAGCCTTATGCCTCGACCACATAGACCAATATGGACGCTACACTCACTACGAGTCAAGAAGATTGCAACCATATTAGATTGAATTGAATTAAATTTTTCACGGTTGCCCAATAAAGGTTCGTTACTTCGAGAGGGACGCTATTCTCGGGGTCGTAGAATCGAGAGTTGACTGTATTTGTAATAAGTAAAATTTCATGCCTGGAAAAAATGTTTGGTAAACAAAAGACAGTTAAAGTTTCACCATTTACATTGCTTCACAGATACTTGTGTTTTGACATATTCACCCGCTTCATTTCAGATTACATTTTATTTTTAAATAAAGGTTTATATTTGCTTATATTATTAAACTTATGAGTGTGCATAGCTTCAAAAACATTTTGGGACTTTGACAACTAAATTACACATTTAATATATTTTGCTATATGCATTTAATAATTTGCTGTTAAACACACGATATATAATGTTCACATGTAAACAATTTGTAATGATTTAAATTATATTTGCTGCCTGATCTAGAAATATAGCCCTACACAATATACAGGTTTTTTCCTACATAAATAATAAAAAGATTACTTTGGTATTTCATATAATTGCTTTTCTTTGAATAAAAAAAATGAACTTGGCATGCATGCTCCTATGAAAGTTTATAAGAAAAAAACGTAAGTTTTGGTCTTAATGGAATGCTTTAGTAATTAAATTGTAAAATGTTCAAAAAATCTCAATTTTGTTTTTCTTCTTTCGAATATTTATTTTTCAGGTATTTTGTGAACCAAAAATAATGATGATAATAATTAATAAAGACTATTTTGTATTATATGTACAGTTAACTCATGTCTAAATATTGCTATCATTTTTATATAGTTTTAGTGTAAACTTATGAACGTGTATTAAGTTTCACATGTAACCCTGTCTGGGTGTTGTGTAAATTATATTTTCTTCCTGTTTGTTTTTTATACATATATTTTTTAATTTTTCAAAATCAATGTATTGAATTTAATGTATTGTGTATAAAAAGATTGTGTGTCATTTAAAAGCAAACAATATGAAGTGTAATGAGTAAGTAAATAAATTTGTATTCAAATGTTATCAAGTGGTTTTTTTTACTTAATTTTTACCGGGAATTTTAAAAGACACAACCACCCTCCAAATAACTTGCGAATAAGGTGGGAGGTGCTAGAGTTAATACATTTAATTAGGGATTAAAAATGTGTGGCCAATGAGATTTTTTTTATGGTCCACTGGTGCTTTACACATTATTTACAAAAACAGACCACAGAAGGATTAACTCACAAATTAACAGATAAATTTTTAGTTTTCAGATATATTACAAATTTTCTCCCTGTAGAGAATATTTATGATAGATCCAGCAGTAAACATTATTTTAATTGATTAGGAATGAGTGTAAAGTAGTTGGTGATTTTTCTTCTTCTATCTCACTATTATTTCAGGGAACTTTGTTATTTTTCTTTTTATATATTTATACTAACATAAATCAAATAATTTTCTTGTGTTAAAACAGACTATTGTTAGAGAAATAAAGTATTTCGTTTTAATGGCTTATATAAAATTGATTCTACATGGTCAGCATAGTTCATACATGGCCATGATACTAAATAGTACATACCCTATTTTGTACCATCATCATCGACTGTTTCCGACCTGGGACTGGGTCACTTTAGTAAAATGCCGTTTCCATATTCCTCTATTCTTCAACCATTCTTCTCCTTTCACTTGCACACTTTCTATTGCCTGCTTCTCCCATCTCTTGGCCTCCCCTGAATTCTTTTTCCTACACTTCATTTCCAACATTTTCTTTGGAATGCTCTCCTCCGTCCTCATTACATGCCCATACCATCTCAGCCTTGCTTCCTCTACTATACAATATTATACTCCCTGTAACCCTACTCTCTCCTGGATAACTTCATTCCCATATCCTCCACTTTCCTAGTCTCTCTTACACTCAATGTCCGTGTTTCTGCTGCAAGTGTGACAATGGATACAAAGTATGACCTGTACATCATTTTCTTACACTTCAAGAGCACTTTGCGTCTCCATAGCAGGTCTCTTACACACCCATAGAACAACTCTACCTACTGCCCTCTTCTCCTTAGATCCCCTCTACTCTCAGCTCTACGTCATCCAACTTTATATATTTACTAGGCCTTATCCTCTTCCTTGTCATTTCCTCATTCCATTCCTGTAGCTGTTCCTGCACTTCCTCTTCCTTCTACTCCCATTCCATCAAGTCAGTAGCAAATATCATGGCTTTCATCCTTTCCTCTCCGAATTTTCCTAACAATTTATTCATAACTATTTCCATTACCATTACAAATAGTAGTGATAGGAGGGCACTCCCTTGCGTCACTCCATTTTTTATTTGGAACCACTAAGTTCTCCCACTCGCCGTCTTGACACAACTCCTGTTACTCCCATACATGCTCTTCACTCTCATTACACCCCCTCTTTCCACTTCGGCCTCCCCCATCACTTTCCAAACTATTTCTCTCCACGCTATTGTAGACCTTAGTTCCCTAAATCTGTGCTGTTTCTATCTTCACCTTAATTTAATGTTCTCAATTCTATTTTCCAGTATCTTATATATTTTTACACTGTGACACTTCAGTGTTATCCCCCTATAATTTGTACACGTCTTCCTTTCTCGAAAATAGGTATTATATCTCCCTTTTTTCCAGTCTTCCGGTACCTTGTTCTCATTCCAAATCACTCTCACCACCTTACATAATCATTGTGAAATTCGGTGATTTTAGTTTTTAAATTGACTGATCTTGAGTAACTGAAGAATTAATATTTTTACTAAAACTAGTGAGTTGAGACAAACAATTTTGTTATAATATGTTATAATACAGTACAAAAATAATATAATGAAACAAAGTAGCTTGGAATATTGACAATAATTATACCAATAGATGATTTGCCAATTTCGAATATATAACGTTAAAGTTAAATTTTGTTTTTAAAAGAGTTAAAATTCACCCAAATTTTTATTGTAAATTTTAATTTGTAAAATTCATATGGGTAGAATAAAATTTTTGTAGCCTCTGTCCTTTTTTCAAAAAAGCTAATCAAAAGAAATGAAGGATGGAGCTTGAGTGATGCAAGTTATGACATGCATATAGACAGCAGGAGAGTTTTCTCAAATCTTAATACTGACACTAACAGTTGCTAACGGCTGAAAGGAACTTTTTTTCAAGTTAAAACCTATAACACTCTACATTCATATCACCATGCTTCAAGACTAAGGCAGGTCTGGTAGGACATTTTGAGTTTATTTGACATACATAGTAACTAATACAGTCCGAGAGAGTCGCGTGGTTGGTTTTAGACCGGGACTTTGACTTCCACCTTGGAAGTGTTGAGATACCCCCACCCATTCTTTGAAGGTGTGTATGTGTGTGCACAAGCAGAGCTGAGTGTAACATTTGATGTGTTATGTGTATATAATAATATTATGAATGTTCGGGAGTGGTGTGATAGCCACGTGTGATTTTAATTATACATCCCTGACAAGCTTTGTGAGTGTGTGTGTGTGTGTGTGTGTGTTTGTGTGTGTGTCGAGACAACCTTGCGAGTAGCAATACCCTACCGAAAAGGTGTTATTAATTTTTGAAGCGTGTGTGCTGAAGTCACCTGACACTCAGCTCCACCCAGCTCAATAGTTGTGTTCTTAACTGGATGCTCTGGATATTAATAGATAGTTTCACCACGCGGCGATCACAAGGATTCCATACAGGCTATAAAATACTTACAAGGTACTGTGCTACTTCAGTTTATTTGCCAAGCCTGTCATCTGGGACCCCCGCCTGACTTCAATGGACCTCAATTCTCCTGGGGCTCCAACCGACTGGTGTGGATGGTTATTATCCCCGTTTCCTCAACCATGGTAATTGCTGTTTGAGATATATCGGCGCATCCAGGAGACAACTTGGTGCCTGACTGGAAGTACACCTGTTCTCCTTGGTAATATGGGGAATTAAGATAGTAAACGAACATTTTTACCATTGGAGTGTGTTGCATCACCAGTCCAGACCAAATTAAAAATAAATAGGGTTATATATTTTGTTTATTCTACGTCTACTAACATTATTTTGAGTATGATGTGTATTATGATATCACATTACCTAATTATTAGTATCATCATTTGTCATCCATCACCATTTATATTTAGTTTAGATTTTGCCCGGTTGTGTGTTTGGGTAAGAATATATCCACTCTAATTTTTTACTTGTAGGTCCTGGTGAGAAAGATCCGTGTCTCTACCATTTAAGAGCAGCTGAGGTGTACCCATGCAAACCATTCGGAGTAATACAGGTGATTTGTAATTGTATACACTAAAGTGATGCAGTGGAATCTACACTGAAAAAGAAACTAAAGGTCTCATAACATGTTGCCGGGCCGCATCTTTATCGAGAGATTGATAGGAACAGGTCAGACAGAAACTACCATTATGTCGTAGAGTTTTTGTACTGATCTGTGTAGAGGAACATTGAACGATCGTAGGAGATGTTCAAAGTGCCCACCATTGCATACACAACCCAGTTCAGCCCTCCTGTACCTCAACTGTCGTGCTCGTTGGTGGATGTGCAGCATATCCTAGATCGTATTTCCAGCAGCTACAATTTCATTCCACAGATGTTCTCTTGTGTTGTGTCTTTGGGAGTATACAATCCCCTTCGGGAGATCGCGCCGGCCACGCAACAAACCTGTTGCGTCCAATCCATCGCTTGGGACGTCCAATTGGCGTCTCACACACAGCACGGTAGCTATGTGCAGGGGTTCAGCCCTGAAGCGGCCACGTTGCCAGTGAAAAGTCCTTCATTTGTTGGAGGAGAACGTTTTGCACAAAGTGGAAGTAGTTTTGACCTCGTAGTCATGCAGGCATTTCATACGGTTCAAGTAGAAGATCAACCCACGACTCCCACCCAAACGATGATGGAAAATTGATATTGCGAATGGACCTCCAGGACGTTATTTGGATTTGTGTTGGCCCAAATTTGCTGGCTGCCGAGATTGACACTGCCATTTCTGGTGAATGTTGCTTCGCCCATTGCCAGTAGGCCTACTCTGTTGAAGAAATCTGGATATGTGCAACAGCCACTTGCAGAATGTCCTACGGCGTTCGAAATCGAGACCTGGGTTCAACTCCTGCACAGGTTGCAAATGGATGGGGTACAGTAATTGACTAAGTACTGTTCTCCACAGGGACGTCTGTGACAGGTGATGACATGCGGCTAATCTCCGTGTACTTTTAACTGGTGAGCGTTCCACAGAATACAGAATTGCCTATTTTATTTCAACGGTTCTGCGATGTCGTTACCTAATAGCGTTGACCATCACAAGTGCAAAAAGACCAGTTTCCTTCAGGTGACGATTCAGTTGAAGATGAGTGTTGTCGGGCAGGAAAACGTGCAGCATACGTACGAGCAGCGGCGTTGGAATTTTGTAGTTCCTCGTTTGTGCACTGGTCTTCCAATTTACTGGCCACTTTCAATAGTCAATCAATAGTTTCTTTTTCAGTGTGGATTCCACTACACCACTTTATTGTACACAATTACTAATCAACCTGTACAATATCCCTCCTTGCCCGCTATTTACGCCCTTTCTTTAATCTCATGCCACTTAACTCCAGTGTTAGCAGGATGGGGGTAGCAGCGCAATAATGACGGTGGTTGGAGAAGCCGTAGGCAAGGCGAAATTTCTTTTAAATTAGTTTTTTTTAATGTCTTGAGAGGGGAGGGTGTCATTTTCATGCGCTGCCCAGGGAGGCAAAAGGTCATGAGCCATCCCTGCTGAAAGTATTGGGTCTAAGCTCTGTGTGGGAAAGGTTAGAGGGTGGAAGCTATTATTGCTTTCTTATTAAAATGCATTTATTCACAAGGTATAAGCCTTTCAGTGAAATATTAAAGAAGTTTGTGAAGTTGGCAGCACCACAAATGGCACAAATTATTAAACCTATGCCAATATTTAGTGCTGAATTTTTGCCACAGGAACAGTAGCGGATTTAGGCTTAGGCCCGTGAGGCCCGGGCCTAGGGCGGCAAATTTTGAGGGGCGCCAACATTTTTAAGATGACTAAAATTAAAAATCGATTGGGTTTTCTGTAAACTGTAAAACCAAATTTTAAAGTTTATTTTATTGCGCTCTTACTATCGAAACATAGTACCATTTTGAAGGTAGAATTTCTTTGTTAAAATAATTAATCAGGCAAGTACTAAAATTGCGTATATATCTGAGTATTCCTGAAACGAATTGTTCTGGAGAAAGATCATTTTCCACTCTGAAAAGAGTGAAAAGTTATTTGCGTGCAAGTATGAAACAAGACAGACTAAATGCACTTGCATTACTAACCATTGA